>JAECUM010009777.1:0-52466 GCA_016617855.1 Megalonaias nervosa | reverse complement strand
TTTATGGAGGTCTTGCAGTGTTAGCATTACTACAAAAAGGTAAGAACAGATACGGCAATGATATTTCGTTGTTAATGACAGACACATATTCGTTATACATTTCTCTAAAAATTATCATTTTTACGAAGACACAAAAAAGGACTATATTACTGGATTGTTCAAAGATGAAATGAATCTATTAAAGAATTATGTGGTATCAAACTGACAATGATGAAGAAAAATTGGTATGCAAGAAAAAAATGAATATGAACAAAGATTGTTTATTAATCAAAGTATAAATTATCAGGAATGCGTGTTAGATCGTACGAGCAAGAGCTATATAGCACTACTGTAAATAATGTAACCTTGTATATGCATTATGCAAAGAGATCTAAAAGAGCACAATCATTACCATACGGTTACTATGGCTACATCTCTTCGACTCTAAGCTTGCTTTTATGTTAATTTTCAAAACACGTCAACATGGTATAGATGCAAGAGAAAGCGGAAATAGATTCAAAGAAACAATGCAATATTTGCATAACATTTCTAACAATATAATCTTCCTTTACTTTTCTGCAAAAAATCAAATATACTAATTTAATCTGTTTGAGACAAATAAGAGATCTCGTGCACTGCAATAGAGTGTGAAGAAACGAATAAGACATAGATGGAATGGGACAGTGCGTTTATCTTTGGAAACAAATGCTATGGATATTCAAACATCAGCTACATATTTATGTTTGAATTAAAGTCTCAAAACAAGATTATGAGATCTCAGAATAAGATTATGATTTTTAATGATAATCCCATTGCTTTAGAATGATCACAATTTGTTTTGTTTTCGGCCGATAATCTTTATACATGCTTTGTTTGTTCCAGTAGTAGTGAAGCAACATATTAGATTTGATTGCTCAAAATGTTAATGGGATCTTCCATGTCAACAAACATCGTTTATTATTATACATTCAATGCATTGAATTAATCTGTGTTTGTTTTACTTAGGTTGATTTCATATCAGTCCTTTCTCATTAGTTTTATACCTTTATATTTCGATCGAGGGAAATGCATATATTTTTAAGTTTTGAAAGCCCCGAAAACTGTTCCAGATTCCATAGATGCAAACGTTAGATTATTTAATTACGATAATTTGCTGGACATATACAACGCGTAATTATTAGATACACTGGAGAGAACTTTTGAATTATATTTAAAACAATGACTATCAATACTCTTTTCAGTGCCAATATTAGGAGCAATACTTTCTTTAATACATTCTATTTCCACACACACACACACACACACACACACACCATATTCATTGTCATAGAGAAGAATATTTGGAAGAGTGCAGTTGCATACAGTTTTGGATCTGAAGTCAAATCACTCAAATATGTCGATTAGCTTAACTTTTCGTTCTCTTTGGCAAATCAAGTTTTTATTTTTCCTTACTTTGCAGAGGATAAGTTCCATTTACCACGACAGCCATGACGTATTTTTGTGTTTGTTTTTACAAGGCAGCGTAACCTGAAGGCGAGACTTGTTCGGCGTTACCTTAATATGTGCTGATCTGTATTTTAAAATCATCATGTAAAGATATATTCGCTAAAAAATTTACATTTGTGGTTCAAAATACTTATTTTTAAATTTATAGACGCAGTTGAAAGTCGGTATTGTCCTGATAAAAGAGCACAATAATCTTTGTAATCTTTGTAACTATTTACATTTAACCAGATAATCCTCTGTCTACATAGTATGAAATGGAATATATCACGTGTCGTCTAGCTTGACACCATACAAATTATTGAGGTCTCGCAGAATGTTATTGATTTTTATAGTCTCTGGGATTAAGGTTGTTGGTCGCCAGTTTCAAACGAAACAAAAAGTAATGAAAAATGCGACAGAATATTTTAAATCAAATACACAGTGCATGAATACGGAGTAATTCTCCTAAGATGCTTCCCCGTGTTCGAAATTATGTCTGGAATCAAATAATTTACCAAGCAGCAGAAAAGATGGACATTGAAAACTGTTCATATAATAATAATAATGAGGACTTTGTATAGCGCCTAATCTTTAGAAGCTTTAAGCGCTTTACAACATTTGACAAGACTTAAAAAACACATATAATGATATGATTACAAAAATAAAAACAAACACCACGAAATTAGAAACAGAAAACATGCTGTAAATATTTAAGGTAAGGATACATTATAAGGATACATTATTAGGTCTTTAAGTCTGTTCTTGCATTTGAAATAGGCCAGTTTTAAGAGCGCTCTTGAATGAGATCACTGTGTCTTTGTGTCTAAGTGCAGTGGGCAATTCGTTCCACATTGCTGGGCCCTGGTATGCAAAAGTGCGATGTTAATCGCGCCTTTCGACACATGAACAATGAAAGAAAACATTATTTTATACTAGGCGGTGAACGACTCGATTTTCTGAGAGAGATTATATATTTTTCACTGATTGTCAATAGACACGGATAATATTATAGCCATGAAATTATATGAATTTTATCTTAGACTCTTACGTATTCGAGCTTTTAATAAGGCAGCCCCCCGCGAAAGACAAACAGAGTTCAAATCCAAGAGGGCTTGAATTAATATTTTTTCCTAATGTGCTAATTTACTGTCAGTTGTGAAGGTGAGTTATATTACTGTTTATATTTTCTGTGCTAAAAATCATAAAACACAGCAGAACATAACTAGTAAACCGTTGACATCGCGTGGGATCTGTAGTGTATGTCGAAGTGGTCATATAGGCGCATTCACTCATCTTAAATTAAATACTAATTGTTGTTCTAAAATTTAATACTACAATAGTTTAACCAAAGTCTTTTCAGTCCTGATTATTGAATGTTCTGCACCCGAACTATCAAGAAACTTCCAGACGAAAATTTTTGATCGCTATGGATTTTCACAATGGTGGCCAGATACTAAACTGAGTTAAGAAAAGAGTACGTCGGTTTTTCTCGTCACAATATAGGGTAAAAATAATTTTTTTTCAACATGCGTAGCTTTTTTTGTGATATCACAGTGCGACATTCAATCCGGTTTGTACTAGATCATACATATAGGCTGACGGTGTCCAGAAATGTCCATATACATTAACACTGAGTTTTTCCGTATGTGTTTGTCGAGGCGTTTAAATAATGACCTTCCAAAGGATGTATGAGAAACTAAATAAAATGAATGATCGCCATTAAAATGTATATGTAATAAAATTCTTAAAGGCGACACCCGTTACTTAAATAGTCGGTTATGAACGCATACATGACCTATATGACTTTTACTATAATAATAGTAAATCTTGCTTGCCAGTCCTTTTGAGCATAAATGTAAAGAAAAATGTGCTTGCTACGAGTGAATAGCATACATGTTATCTCTTGGGTGTAAAAGTTAAGTATTTTCAAGAGTGGTGAAGTTTTTCACCCACTCGATGAAATATATACGTTATTCACTCGTTACAAGCAAATACCCATTATCTATTTTGAAAAGAACAATGAATCGAGAGAGAGAGAGACACACACACACACAGACAAACAGACAGACAGACAGAGACAGAGAGAGCACAAACTTTTAAAAGACGATTAAGAGGATGAAATGAAGTGATGATCATAGAAAATGAATCGTATTTTTTGTACCATCCTGTAAATGAACAATGAAAGAAAACATTGTATTGCAAAAAAGTCAACAATGGATCAAGGCAAGTAATAAACAAACATCTAATCTGTTTAACAAAATTAAATCCAGACCCGGTATAGTCGGTAGGACGTATTTTTTCAATATTGTGCCGGTTAGACCTCTGCAAACTCATTGTAACACAATATGAATATTTTCAGAAATTAAAGCAAGAAGTGTAATGTTTCCACGAACATTCTGGTTGGACTGTTTGAAAGTTTTATACTTTCCTGTTAATTATTTTTCAGCAGATGAATGGAAAGTCATAATCAAGATATTTTATAGCTACCAGAACCAGATTCATGAATATTTTCCACGCGATAGTAATACAATGAATATTTATGGTATATATATATATATATATATATATATGGATACAAATTTATATTTACTACCAGATTACGGTTTTATTAACATCCGAGATACACTGCAAACAGACGCAGTTCCCTCAGCAAAGTTTCCTGCGGGGGGCTATATTATGATTAATCCATAACGCGTAAGTCAGAGTGTCCCATATGAAATAGATGATACTATGCTAGAAGGCAGTCAGTGGCGTAGCGAGAGTACTTCGCGCCCGGGGACAAAACATAAACTTGGCGCCCCCTACGAGTGCATCTGAGATAACGAATAGTCGTATTTTCCTCATTTTGGCGTCCCAGGCACATGGCGCACGGGAACAACTGTCCCTCCCCCCCCCCCGCCCTCCCCAAGCTACGTCACTAAAGGCATTTCCATATATCTTCAACCGTAAACCGAAGCTTCTTCCATAGTACACAGTGTCAAATTCCGTCTTTTTAAAGACATGTTTGCCGATCCCATAACACCGCTCTCCTCCTCGAACGTAACCCATTCTCAATTCAAAAAATGGATGATAATGATGATGATGGTAATAATGATGATGTTAATTATGATGAAATCATTGTTTGGTTTGATTATTTCATCAGACAACATAAGACGTGTCTGTGAAATTTATTTATTCACCTACTTATTCATTGATTTACATATAGAGACCGGATCTCCGTTTTCTAAGTATTTCGTTGGTGAAGTGGAAACATTGTATTGTCACAAGCAGTGAAGCCACGAATGACAGTACAAAATGTTTCCACTTCATCAGTGAAATATTTTCTTATATTTACTAAACACACACACACACACACGTATATATATATATATATATATATATATATATATATATATATATATATATATATATATATATATATATGAGTCAAAGAATCAATGCTGCATCAGTGCGATTAAACGATAAAAAGAAAATCCGAAAATTTTACATTAATTTCAGTCGACATTTTACAAATTAGTGACTGTTCTCTCATCAAAATGAAGAGAGATATATTTTCGCCAACACGTTTCTTGTGCGGATTGATAGATTGAATATTTTTGGAGTTGGTGTATAGTAAAATCATGTCAGATCGGTCGCGAAGCTACAAAGCGTAACATCATTAAACAACATATTTTAATGATTGTTGATTTACTTTTTAGGAGTTTGGTTTCTGTTTTTGTTGTTGTTGCTTATTTTGGCATACATACGTGATATTTTGTGTGTTGACTACCTTGTGTTCAGTTTCGGTAACAGATGCTGCACCCAACTTCCGATTGTCACTAAATTTCGATCTGCAATCGACACTACTTTCTGTCGTTTTCAGATATGATTATGATTTTGACGACAGTTAAAACCGCTACTTAAGCAATTTTATTGACATATGTAGTCAAGAGCTCTTAGAAATGTGTACTGTTTGTCGTTGCGTATAACATGTATATGATATTGTATCTGTGATACAGAATGTCGAATAACAACAGGTCATTATAGTTCGGTCACTGACAATGTGAATGATTCATGTGACAAACTAATTATGAAAAGTTAATACTGTATGCCTTCTTGTCGTTGTTTGGGGTTCATTTTTAGGCGTTACTGATTACGTAGAGGGTCAACACTCTTGACACATTTTAAGATCTCTATTCATCCTGATGAGAGAGAGAGAGAGAGAGAGAGAGAGAGAGAGAGAGAGAGAGAGAGAGAGAGAGAGAGAAAATAAATAGACCTAAATATGGTAAAACAGGTCTGAATAACATACGTAGAGACATAGTTCGAAAAGCGATATCGTCACCAAGGCTATACCATTTTTCTTCCACTGATATATTCTAATATCTCGTTATGAAATATATAATAAATTTGTTTATTTATTTTGTTTCAGACTTTTCCGGAATTCAGGTCGGATCGATGACCCTCGGCATCGCGGGCTGGGTTTTTGGATTGGTAACCTTGATTATTGTAATGATCTACTCATGTTTCCCCATCACCGTGACTGGGGTCCTGGCAGTCATTGCCGCACTCATCTCTGGTAACACTGTAACCGCACACCAACTGTCTCTCTTCTCGCAAAAGCCTCTGCCACCATATACGTTTTCGAAATAATGTTGCATCAATGTTCTTTCTTGCTTAAGATAGTCCCCTCTCCTCTTGTATTGTAACAAATAAATTGTAATGCTGTGAAAATTGTAACTGTATGAAGCCGGGTTGGGATTAAATTTTACAGGAGAGACTGAAAGCACTTTCGTGAATCAGACGATTTTGTTTTTAATGATGTGATTGAATAATGAATGAATCTGCCACGAAGCTTGTGCATATAAAGTCCAACAATGGATTTAATCGAACGATGCGCACCGTTTTAAACGACTGATACAAGGAAATCACGTCGTTCCTAAATAGAACTTAGTTTTTATCAACGGAACATGTGTAACTCGTGGCTTCCAAATGACGATCACGAAGTATTTCCACAGCTCTCGTCAAATGGTCAAGGGGCGACCACGCATTGCCCTCCCATCCCTGTCTGCCGAAAGATACCTCAAGAGCCCCCTTATTCGTTGCAGACCACTTGGTCCCGAAGCTTTGGTCCCACTCTGCGAGAAAGCCAATGTCGTCCTCCGAGCCAACGTCATCATCCACGTCAGCGTTCGGGTTACACGAAACCTCAAACAGTTCTACGACTCAATCCATAAATAGCTAAAATGTAATAACCACAGCCGTGTAGTACACGAGATACGGTCAAGTACGAATTCAATGATACACGTTATGCGCGCATTTTAAGTTGCTTCGTTGCATATTAAATCATTTCATCAGAACTATCGTCGTCGTCGTCGTCGTCAGCATCCGTCCGTCTTCGGGAGACGATGGTGTAGCTTCCGGTTGGGTGTCCTATCTGCACCTTCGCGAGTGGCTGAAGAGTCCGACCCTAGAGTGACAGTCTCTGTTGCACTTGCTGCAGGTAAACGTTGATGCTTGTTGAGGCTGTTGTTGTTGCACCTTCCTCCTGGCTCTCTTTGTAGCGAGGTTTATGTTTCTCGTTTCCTGGGCTTTCTGAACGCCCTGTCTGACAGCAAGGCGTCTTGCGGAGCGGTCGTCAGCACAGCTCTCCCAGTTGTTGACGTTGATGTTGGCCTTCTTCGTGTCCTTCTTGCAGGCATCTTTGTAACGCAGACGTGGCCGTCCAGTCAGTCGCGCGCCTTCTGCTAGCTCGCCGTATAGCATGTCCTTGGGAATGCGGCCTGGGTCCATTCTCTTGACGTGGCCGAGCCAGCGAAGGCGTCTCTCGCTGAGGATGGAGAATATGTTGTTCATGTTGGCACGTTCCAGAACCTCTGTGTAGGGTACTTTGCCCTGCCACTGGATGCGGAGAATGCGCTGCAGGCATCTCAGGTGGAAGATGTTGAGTTTCCTTTCGTGGCTCGTGTAGGTGGTCCATGCCTCGCTGCTGTAGAGGAGTGTGCTGAGCACGCAGGCCTGGTAGACGCGCAGTTTGGTCTTCTCAGTGAGGTTGGGGTTGTTCCAGATCCTCTGGTTCAGTCTGGCCATAACTGCTGCTGCCTTGGCAATCCTGCCATTCACCTCAGCATCAATGGAGAGTGAGCTGGAGATGGTGGATCCAAGGTATGTGCAGTTCTCAACAACTTCAAGGTTGTACCCATCGATGGCGATGGTGGGAGGGGAGTCTACATCCTGCGCCATGACGTTCGTCTTCTAATTATAATAACCAGGTTAGTGCACGAATCTGTATCCGACAAAAATAATCTCACAGAATTATGACTCGGACATTTTCTCATCCTTTAATGCACTCAACGTTTAAGTGAATTCAAATCGTTTGTTCATTTGAAAGATGGTTAACTTGAAACAAAATATGGCGTTATATTTTACAGGTCTAACTCTCTGTAAAGTTTAGACCAAGATATTTTGCCTTACAGTGGACAGCTTCCTGGCAGAACTCGTTGTGTTGTGATAATACAGTGCAACTTTACTCTATAATTCCAACTGACCTATCGTCACTTGTCAATCACACTGGATCAATTAACCAATCAGCGAGCGTAAATTAGACACACCTCCAGGCATTGCTTAAGCCGGCCATTTTCCTCCGACAAGCTCCATGTAGCAATAATGAACTGATTATGATAAGTATTTACAAATAATTTTGCAATGATTTGTTGATTTCTCTATCGATGACGGTGAAAAGAAGTCTTGTAATTCTGATAGTCAATATCCAGATCGTATAAATGGAGGAATTAGATGTATTCCTTTCCCGAAACATAGGCGATACTTCGATGGATAACGACTTGTCGCGTGTACGATCAGCTGAACAAAGACATAACTGATGGTAATTACAACGTGTTTGTTTGTATTAAAGTATGTCCCGTTGATAGCTTGAAAAAAAAAAAGAAAAAGGAATTGAAATTGAAAAATATATATATGTAAAAATTAGCATTTCAAGAATATAGGTGGAGAACCCCCTAACTTTCGGGTTTTGATATATATTATTTATTTTTGTGTAGGAAGCACTGAACCCAAAGCCGCATTATTTTAAAGTTTGAAAATTTACACTTTAATGTTGGCTTGTCCAAAATTTAATGATTTATCGTCTCGACCTTAAAATTATTATGTACAACAGTATATTTCTAAACAGTAATTATTTACGATTTTGTTATTAATGTTTAATGCATATACTTCCAAGGCAGCATAAACGTAAGTCAGATAAAATTAACAAGAATAACATTATATGCTAAATACATCAGCATCTTTTGGAGTAAGTTTCCTTTCATATGAATTAGTTCTTAAACAGCTTTACAATTGATTGTTATTATTTACTGAAATAAAACACTTAGGTTATTAATATACGAAATTGAATTACATATATAAATATTGTCTACTGCTGTATAATTAATGCAACTTTGTAATGTTATATTTTTAAGAATAATACAAATCTCATTAAAAAATTGAAAGATCGAAATGTGTAGAAAGCAAGAACAGCGGACGCTATAACAACACGCAAGCGTAATGTGACAAAAAGAAGAATAGCCTGGATTAAACAGCATCAATCAATTTTTTTTTTCTATATTAAAATAATGATCATAACAAGCTCCTTATATCACTGGCAAGACCCGCTCTGACAATCTGCCCTATATTACTGATATGAAGAATCGATGATTCTTGGCTGGCGAAGATCGAGCTATGTATCCTGTTACAGTTAAGAGGCTAATGAAAGAAAACTTCGATCTACCTAAACGTGAATGTTTTGTTGATGAAATCTGCTGATCTGATGACAGAAAGGAATTAAACTGGTATTAAAAGGATTAGAAAACTGATTACCTTAAGCTCTCTGGCAGTGGATTTCACCACAACCAGGGTATTTATTATAAAACTATGAGGCGCCTTAGCGGACAAAAGCTGGTCCAATCAGATCGTTGCCGTTGAAATTTTAATGTCACATATCCGGAATTCCAATTTCACATGTCGTATCAAAAATGCTTGTCCTTAAAGTTTCATTTCTAGGTCGAGATTTTAGATTGTATCTGTTGAATTAAACAGTAGTGGTTGAAAGATATATTTTCTATGTCCAGGTTTTAGATTGTGTCGTTTGAATTACACGGCAGTGGTTGAAATTTCAATGTCATACGTTGAGAATTCCTAATTTACGTATTATTTCAAAGAGTTTATGTTGAAAGTTTCATTTCATATGTTGAGTATTTAAATATCATCTGTTGAATTACACAGCGCTGGTTGAAAATTCGATGTCCAATGTCGAGCGTTTAGATTGTATCTTCTGAATTACACGGCGGTTGTTGAACTTTATAAGTCATATGTCGAGAGTTTCAATTTAACATGTTGAATCACATTGATTGTGCTGAAAGTTCCATTTCGTACGTTGAGTTTTTAGATTGCATCTGTTGAATTACACAGCGGTGGTTGGACATTTTATTGTGCTTGTCAGAATTGTTATTTTTATATGGTGAAAAGATGTGTTGGTGTTAAAAGTAACATTACACAATGTCCACTTTAACAATTCAAAATAATATCGAGTATTAAGATACATCATTCGTGTATTCAATTACGAGGCGCCATTACATTTCATGCATTTACAGTTTAAAAGTTACCATTCACAGGTCGAGAATTACTATGAATTTCTTCACTAGAGGTCGCTCTCATGAACGAATCGCGTTACTTTTAAACAAGGAGGCTGCTTCTCGTTGCTGTGATATTCAGCAGATGAAATCTAAATACTCGTCATATGAAATGGAACTTTAATCACAAACAGTTACATACAACGTGTGAATTAGGGATTCTCGACATGTGATATTGAAATTTCAAAACCGCTGTGTAATTCAAAATAAACACTGTTAAACGTCAGCATAGGAAATAGAACTTTAAACCACCACTGTATAATTCAACATATAAAATCTAAAATCTCGATCTAGAAAATGGAACTTCAAGGACATGCAATTTGATCCAACATGTGATATTGGATTTCTCGACATACGACATCGAAATTTCAACTGCAACTTTCTCATTGGACCAGCTTTTGTCCGCTACGGCGCCTCATATAAAACCCATTGGACTTTGTTTACTTTATGAGTGGTTAGGTAAAATTTACATCGATAAATACCCAACCATGATCATTTAACCCTATAATAAATACCCTGGTTGTGGTGAAATAAGCGGCCAGGAACTCAAGGTAGTCAGTTTTCTAATTGCAAGCAGTTTGCTAGTGGATCATTGGGTGAACCGAAGGCAGTCAAAAGATATAGCTGGAGACGTAAGTAAACCATCCTCTGCTTATACGGATAATGGAACATGAGTACGTTTATTGTGGCTTTTGAATGTTTCTGCATCATGTTCCTTTTGGTAGTAGCCCGAAGGCCTGGTCTACTTTGTAATGACATTTCAACTCCCAGTGCACATAAAGACTGATGGAGTCAGCGTTTATGATGGTGAAACAAAGTGGAAATAATTCAGTGACACCACACGGAAGGAGAGACTTATAATAAAGTTAGACTCGGCTTTCTTCCTCTGGGAGTGCAGTCGTAGTCACTTATATAGTACATCCGGGAAGACGCGCTATCAAAGTTGGTACAGCGTGGTTTTTTTGGTTTTTTTTTTTTTTCTAAAAAAAACCTTTCTTTGTTTTTACGGCACTTTTATCACATCATTGGCTATATCTTGCCGAGGAAATAGGAAATAAGTGACTTTACCAAGGACACACCGAGGCAGACGATCCGGGGTGGCCTGCACAGGGTATCAAACCCACGATCTTTAGGTTACGAATCCGACGGGGAGGGTATATGTGTCACAATGAATGTATGATCGTAAATATTTTACTTTTGTTTCCTGACCATTACTATTAATGAAGAACTAAACTAAGAACGTGTTAAGTGCATCAAATAGATACACCTATCGTATTTTGAATTTGCCGCATTGATTATTTTAGGTGTTTTTACATACAAAGATCTACTCGAAAGCCGCTTTGCTTTCTCTTGGCAGTTTCGTCATTTGCATAATTTTATATAATAGTATAGTTACCTACAACGTTTAAAAGTAAACATTATATTGTCTTACATAATAGTACAGTTCTGTTTCAGGAGAATTGGCTGGTACATAAAGCACCCACAGAGAGAGAGAGAGAGAGAGAGAGAGAGAGAGAGAGAGAGAGAGAGAGATGACACGATGACATACGTATTAGGCAAAATGCATTCCTGTTTTAGCATTTTTTTAAGTGTAATAAATAATAGTTTTCACAAACATATTTGCAGACATTTCACGAGATTCCTGAATCTCGATCAACTATATCAATTAATATTTACATTTTTGTGTCAGCATGGAGAACGTGAAGATGTTTCCACTGACACGGGCTGTCAAATAATGTGTGCATCTTTACTTGAACTTAAGAACATTTTGTCATGTATGTTCAAGCATGTAATCACATTATATAACCGTTTATATATATATCTATATCTATATCTATCTATATCTATCTATCTATCTATCTATCTATATATATATATATATATATATATATATATATATATATATATATATATATATATATATATTTGTGTGTGGGTGTGGGTGGGTGGGTGTGTAGGCTTGCTACTGTCACGTGATATTAGACTACTCTTACGGCTCTAAGTTTTAAACAAAGTAGCAGAAAAAAGCGAAAGCTAACAAGTTTTGAAAAATTCAGCAAATAATTTATTCCCCTAGAATACAAAGTGAAAATTTAAAAACATAACTTACGGTATTGCGAATTAAATCCCAAATAATCCTAGAATTCTAACACAAGTCCTAATAATTAAAGTTCTGAATAAACTTTAGTGGTATTCCAAAATAAATCATGGAAGTGTTGATGTTCCCGTGATGGCCTGTGTCGTGGAGATGTGCCAACAGTCTTTTGTTGGATCACAATAATACAATCCAATAATATATCCTTATTTGAATTTCACTATAAATCGAAGTCTCAATGTCCGAGAATATTATTGTTTTTGCACTTTGTATTTTCAGAGATGAACGTTTGAATTCAATAAGTTCACCCAAATCAAAATATTGCACAACAATAATACAACTTGATTCTGCCCAGATGACTAATTTTCCTGTAAACAAGTTTTATATTAATAATAAATCATACAGAGAAACCAGAGATGGTCAAAAGTTCATTGTTCAAGAATAATCTAGTTATAAATTAGAAGATCTGTTACCAAAACCATAACAAAGCACGTGAAAGTCATGAAGTAGACCAGGTCTAGCCATGTGAAAAAATACCAATGTCCTTGGCTCAGCTTAAGATAATAATCCTAATATTTATCCGTCAGTCAGAAATAGGTAAATAATATTGTTTACAAAACTGTCAATGATTTTGGAGAAGGTCTGCTACTAGATGCAATTTTACATTACCCATAGCATATAATTAAATTTAAAGAAAAAAAAAACAACTAACAAACATGCAAATTAAATATACATAACACTACCTATCGGTGATCCTCCGATATTATGGTACCCAAGAAAAAAATATATATATACAACTATTTCCTCATGATACATACCAATATTTGTTTGAGGAAATAATTGTACAGTTTTGCAGCTGCCCCGCGACATTAGAGTCGTCACTTCGATGCTCGTGCAATATATCACATTATAGTAGCAAAATTGCATTTTTTTCCTCTTACAGTAAAAACAATATGGTTATATCTATTATTTATTACAGGAATAACCGGTGTCGCATGCGTCATCATGTACGGTAAGGGGATTCTCACCATCAGTGAAGCGGCGGTGTCTTGGTCCCTAGGTCTGTACACCGGCGGTTCGGCACTGATGATTTTGGTCGCTATCGTACTCATCATCAATGTCTGCGTGCTGTAAAACAAAGTCCGTTCACATTCACGTGCTGGTTCCACGTGCTGATCCAGCGTAAAATGTGCAAAACATGCAAATTTTCTATATTGACCTCAATCAAAGAAAGTTTACGCTATTATTGATCATTGTTGTTTTGCTGTTGTTGTTTGTTTTTCTTTTAAGCTGTGGTGTGTACGAATTAAAATGTGTAGATAACCTTTTATTTGAATGAATCCTTATTTAAGTAGTATGGTCAAAATCCCAATCCAAAAGAAAGTTTATATTGTGTAACTTGTGAATCTATTATGCACACTGTGCTTCCCTTTGTTATATTATCTTAATATTTTCCAAAACATCTATATTTGTAAACAAAAATGGTTCCTATTTACAAAGCCATTATCTTTTTTGCAAGTTTTGGAAAATTCATTTCAGTTGGCTAAATTAATTAATTGCCGACAACTAATGTGACTTATTTTTTTTCGCATGTAATAGATGTTGTTGCTGTGCAAGAAATAACAGTTTAGTTTTTAATAAAAATTTGTTTAAATGCATCCAATATAGATAGGGTCTTACTTTTTCACATAATTGTCCGTTGTTTTTATTTTAAATTCGGGGTTTGTAGCATCCACGAAAACCATGAGAACCCGTACCCCACCAAAAAAAAAAAAAAAAAAAAAAAGTGTTCGACATTTGCAGCGTGGACGCAGTTCCTTACAACTGTTAGCTATTGCCTTCATTACACGATATCATTTAATAAAATACATATCACAAAGAACTTTTACATGAAAAAAATGTTTTCATTGTAAGAATTTCGATTTCGAATAACTCAAACTTAGATCAAAATGGAAGAAAAAATGTTGTACCATTACAAAATACTAGTTTTCTTGATCACGCAATTTTGGAGATTATACCTTCATAAGGTTTCGTTTGTTAGTAAACTGTAATCTGAAGTTTGAATTTGTCGACAAAAATTTATGTTTTAATTTGAAATAAAAGAACTGCCGATCTATTTAATAAAATTTCTATTTTGAATCCATGTACCTGAAAAGCAAAACCTTGAAGCATTTAGTGTTTAAATCCGATACAATTTGCCAATCACAGATTAGTTTAGGGGTCGTGTTTATATTCTTTAGTCAGGATTTTTTATGTATGTATAACAACGATTAGACAAGGATTTCCTCTCTGACTCCTTGTTTCACTAAATACCGTTGAAATTTCATTAATAGACTTACATCCATGTTATTAGACGTTTTCAAAATAACACATCCAGCAGACACTGGTCAAGTATATACACATTTTCGACGTTTCAATATTACAAAACAATTTTTGGGAGAATAATAGTTGACCTGATGATGAAACTGACATTAAACTTGATTCGACCATTTTTAATCCATAGATGATTGCTAGATTGGTTCCTTGACGGTTTGTTAGAAACGGTGATTATGAGGAAGCAATCCTGACTCAGTGTGCACAAAATTCCTCATCGAAAGTGCTCAGTCAACTCGTACAATGTTTCCATATATCTTGTTATATTCATTAAATTCTCTATCTTTAGCAAGATTCTTCTGGTAAATAAATTTAAACTGTACAATCTTTTGCATGTAAATAGATTTTTTCACTATCCAATATCCTAAACTGAGTTTGAGTATGCAATCAAGCTGAGGGTTTACTTAAATGCAAAGAAGAAACCCAAACGAGAAAATATATTTTGCAGTGTTCTCTGTCGAATCATGCTAAATGACACTTACTCGTACATTTTTGCCTTGATCTTGACTTGATAGAGAAAAAGTGATATCAAGACTTAGAAAGTATAAAGCGACTTTAAAAGAATGCATTTTGTATTTTGCATCTTGTAGCCAACATCTCTTGTCGTATATTGGTTGACATGTAACATACTATGGAAGTCAATATACCAAATCACTGGTCTTGCTATTATCATGAACAGCGTTGCGTTTTCTTTTGAAATGTATAGATAGATAGCTAATTCATATTACTAGTCTAAATTTTCATTGTGATCTGGAGATTGTTACTATGGAAACTCTTTTATTCTTGTCCTAATTACACGCCTACATTGGTAGAACTCAAAACGCTACAGTACAGCGTTCCGTTGCATTTCTACAGTAAGAGTTCTGATTTTAAAAGTAGCAAAGCTCAGTTCTTTTCAAGATAAGGGTACATCCATACAAGGACGAGTAGTTCGTGGTAGGCTATATGATATAAAAGGAGAAACAAAAGAAAACGAAAAACGCATGCTTGCTTTAAAGTAGTTCACAAAGTTAATTTCTTGCAGAAGAAAATACATTTTTGAAATACTGAAAGCTATCTCTGATAAATGTGAATTTGAGTTAAATATTTCATTTTACGACATACAGTAAAATGATCTTTAGTAGACGTTGCTTTCAAATGAATATTCCCGTTTTGACACACAAGTACGTCCCATTGCAGATGGTTGGGGTAATTTCTAAATTTGGTTACTAAATTAATTCATTCTCACAGTAAAATGACTCATCAAATCAGATGCATCTGGCGAAGATATTAAACTATTCCGATATGGGTCTGGTATCTCCATTACGTTCTGTATACTCACAGGAGTCTGGCGTTTTGTCAATAAATTACGATGAAATGTGTGACAACACGTTATCGGTACTATACATTAACACAAGGAATGCAAGCGTGACCCCAGCCTCCGCTCGATCCAACTTTTGACACGCGTCTTTTACCGCTTCAGAATCGCTAAAACACTGAAAAGCTACACATATCCATAAAAAATACAGTAACGTACCATTGCATAACTCTTGGACGACCATCGCATAACTCTCGGACGACCATCGCATAACGACCATCGCATATTTTCACCATTACGGTCACAAAGTCTTTCTACAGGGCACCATCAGGCGGATGTAGCCGATTTCACCAGATTCTTCCCTGCAATAAATAAGAGAAAGGGTCTAATACTCGCACCGTTCACGGAACAGAGTCTGTGTTATCTTTTAATACTACCGAATCCAGCATCCGTCTCGGCTTTAATATTGGATGTGTGATGACGTCATCAACTGTCCTTTCTACTATCCAAACTTTAACAAGATATTTCTGTTCAGGAAATTTATATAAAATTATCATATAATACAATCTGTAATAAAAGGCAAGTTAAACATTTTATTTTGTGAAATTACTTTCAAAGTGTTATTCATCCCGTGGCAGAATCGGCTACTTCCGCCTGATGGAGTCCTGTAGAAAGATTTTGTGACCGTAATGGTGAAAATAAAGGTTAATTCGCCGGATTAGATTCATGCGGTGGTCATCCGATTGTTATGCGTTGGTATGTTACTTTTTTTTAATGGATATGTTTAGCTTTTCAGTATTTTGGCGATTCTGAAGCGATAAAAGACCCGTGACAAAAGTCGTATCGAGCGGAGGCTGGGGTCACGCTTGCTCTCGTTGTGTTAATTTATAGTACCGATAAAGTGATTTTGTGTTGCCAGAGATTTCATCGTACTTTATTGATAAAACGTCAGACTCCTGTGGTATAGTTCAAGGTTCTGCCTCAAATAATGCTGTACTTTCATTTCAGGCATGATGAGCAATGAATTTTCGTTTGTTTCTCAAAATGTCATATCTTGCAATATATTTCAGAAATCTAGATGTAAGAAATATTTATTACAAAAACGTCTCATTCGGCCCCACGTCATTGAAGCCTATGTAAAACGGACGTAGTACATTAATTGACAATGATGCCCATAGTGACCAAGTTAGTTACGGTCACACACCACTATGTTCACTTTGAGATACTTACTACGGTCCAATCATCACCTCATTTACTCTTGAACAATTTCTAAATGTAAATAAAATTATTTTTATTACATTTAATTCTCATTAATTTTCCGTCCTCGGGTAGATATAGTTAGCTATTTTCGGAGAAAATGAGTAATGGATAGTTTTATTGATAAATCTGGACTTGTGATAATCTAATAATTCGAGTGATTTATTATATTGCTTTGATTACTCATTAGAATATTTATGGAAGTGTGTCTATCAGTGTGTGATAAACAGAGGTTAATAATGATATCGCTTTTATCAAATGTTATCATATTAATTATGATCTCATATTGTTTTGATAAATAAATATTTCTTTGTTTTGTATCTCTGTCTTGGAGTTTTTACTTGTCCATATTTTTTTATTTCTGATAAGATAAACATAATTATATATCTGTCTGTCTGTTTGTATGCTAATTTATATATATATATTTTTCATGTTCATCCTTTCATCGAATTCCTTACCATCAAGACTTGTATATGTTCTATAGCTGTCTCCATCAACTCGCCAGTAAATCAGTACCTACTAATATAGGCATAGCGCTCACTGTATTTGTCGGTTACAATTGGAAAACTGCATTAAAATTGCAAATTAATTGTAACAAGGTAGAAACACATTACGATATACATAATTATGTGCATAACACTAACTGTTATAACAAGGTAGAAATATATACAGGATATGTGTATATTTAATTAGTAAATATAATGAAATATTTTACGATGAAGCGGAAACATTGTATTGTTACGAGTGGCGAAACCACGAGTGACAGTACAAAATGTTTCCACTTCGCGAGTGAAATATTCCCTTGTATCTATTAATTAAATACGTGGATTTCCTTTTTATTATATATTGTTAAAGGAGAAAAACCTTCGATTTGCATGGATTTGTTTCTCTATTCTATGTCAATGCTATTAACGGCTACATTACCACATCGGTAAAAAGATGTTCCGAAATTTAAGAATAATTTTGGGACAGCGATACTGATTAAAATAAATTTAGATTATAAATATAATGCTTTAGATTGTGTATTTTGTCAAATTAATGAATGTTTTCGTGCGAAAGTGAAGAGAATTTTAAAAAATTTTCCATAGCATATTTCTTGTGAACATTGTGGGAGGTGGTGGTACTAGACGATTGGTTTGGTTTGGATTTAAGGGGTTTAACGCCATTTTTAAGCACATGATAGGATTATACATGGCAGCCAGCGTACTTGTTGGAGGAAGAAACATGGAAAACCTTGAAAAACCACCGACCCACTGGAACTTACTGGCAAGCTTTCTCATATACCCACGTTGGTCCAGCCGAGCGAGACTCGAACTCGTGCGGACAGAGATGAAATTTGTTAGTGAACTGTACAGGCGAGCGCCTTAGGCCACTCGATCCCGATCCCCAGTCCTTGGGAGTACTATAGCAATATAACAGAACGCTCCTACAGACTTCATAGCATAACGTCATTAAACAGCATTGTGCATTTGCTTGTTGGAGTTTGGCTGCTATCTGTGTTTATTTTTGCATTCAGAAGTTAATTTTGTGTGTTGACAGGCGTGCAGTCTATTTCAGTAACAGCGATGCACCCAATATTCGAGTGACACTTAATTACGGTATGCAATCAACACTAATCAATGCCTGATTTCTCTATCGTTTTCAGACTTGATTATCATAGCGATGACAGTTAAAATCGTTACCTTAACAATTTTATTACTGTTATGATTTCACTCGATATAAAATATGCCCATATGCATCTAATCATTAGGGTATTTCGAAGTTTATACAAAAGAGGAAAGAAAGTGAAATTAGGCCATCTATCAATGTTTGATCTTTTTATTTAAAATAAAAATGCGTCTGGAACTGTTTTTTTTATAACTCGCTAATTTTGTCCAAAAATATGAGAGGGAGGTAAATTAATTTTAGTTGTCAGTTACAATAGGAAAACTGCCTTACAGGTGTAATGTATCAGATTTGTTGGACTTGCTCTCGTCATTTCGGCAATATATCAATTAAAATAACATGCATATATCAATTAAAATAACATGCATTCTCCTCACTAGGTAAACTTTCCTTTACAATTAACTAACACGTTTACGAGTACCTAAATCTAGCTACAAACCCTTGATGTAATTCCAGGATTACAAAATCTGTTCGGCTTCCTCCATGTTTTTTCTGTCTTTATTATTCTAACATTATCATTGTTTTATCGTCGTCATGGTAACCTCGTTTTCCCTCAGAACGGTATACTAGTCGGCATTCATTTGTTGCTGTGCTGACAAAATCTACTTAACCTAGTTCATTATCGCAGACAAGAGCACGAGTCGTAATAAAAACGGGTGGGGTGAGAGTCGGTTCTTAGAGGAGCAAAGGAGGCAACTTCAAAATAGTGTCTCCCTCAATGTTAGGCAATTCGTAAGTTGTCTCCCTTAGTCAGTTTGCGAACTTTTTGACATAAACGTGTGCGCGGATTTTAAACAAATGTATATTGGAAACAACAACAATACAAACAATAACCAAACATAAAGACCACAAAAAGGATGATATCTTTCACTTTGTTGACATCAACACAGCAGCTAAATACAAGAACAGCTGGGCACGAAATCAAGGTCAGTAGGATGCTCTCTTTCAATGCTGTTGATTGAGTTTGATACGAAAAGACAATTGTTTCAAGGTTTCTCCAGTTGTTTATCTTCATCCATATAATATCGCCAATTATTATCATTAGTCCTATACTGAAAAGCCTCTATGACATAGCTCTTCCTATTAAAGATGGTCCAATTCTATCAAATTCTAACAATTTTTTTTTCTTTAAAGTCTGTTTTAGAAGTCAGCCATTCTTAATGACACATTGGCATTATTAGCACAAATTTTAAAGCCCTTCAAGGCACCATAATGTCTGTCGAGTCAAATTCTGTTCAATGGTTTGTGAGGATTGTAAAGGATTTTCTATTTTTAGTAATGACGGCCATATTTTGAAAGCGGATCGAGAACATCTGTATCATGAAAGTAATTATTGCCAGAATGTTTTTCTCAAACTTGGCCACATTCTGCTGTAAAGTTTCTTAGAAGTCTTTATTCTGTTTGTAGTAACGGTGGCCATATTTGATAGCGGATTTCGATCACCTCTAGAAACTTTAAGCGTCACCATACCATAAAGCTTTCTGTCAAATATAGTTATATTATGGTGAATGAGTTTTGAGAAGTCTCTTCAATGGATTCTATTTCTTTTTGTTTTGTTTTAGTAATGTCGGTTATATCTGAACGAGGATTAGCGTCGTGTGAACATTATGAAAGACTCTCGTGCCAGGCTGACAGCTGTCAAAATTATTCACAGTCTGATGAGCTGGTTTTGAGAAATATTCTCAAATGTTTTACTAATTTTAGTCACGGTGGCCATATTGGATGATGTATTGACATCCATTGAACAAAGACCACAATCCCACAATGACCCATCTAAAATCAATGTGCAGATTGATCAGGAGGTTTCTAAGAAGATGTAAGAAGCAAATGTGAAGGAACAACGGATGATGAACAACGTACGATGGATGAAGGCCCATATCATAAGCTCACTTGGCCATACAGCCAGGTGATACATGGCATAAGCAGGACCATGTCATTAAAGTTCACTTGGCCATACGGCCAGGTGAGCTAAAAATTAACGACCAAATCTTTTACTTGATTTTTCTATTTGAATTTGATGGTAACTCTTTCTGTGACCCAAGGTCGGTGAGTATGAGAAAAATCGTGGTCGATATGGCGAGGCCAAAATAAAATAAACAACAACAAAAAAAAATAAATAAAAAAATAAATAAATAAATAAAAAAAAAAATAAAAATAAAAAAAAATAAAAAAGTTAAAAACAGAAAATTTGACGGACCCAGATTTGGTCAATATCGGATAAAACATACGCATTTCTTAATTTGCATGAATAATGTGTACGGTCAGTAAAATGTGACAAATTAAGGAACTTAAGCGAACGACATATAATAGTTCTTCCAAATGCGTTCTATTGGAAGTTTGTCTGTCTTATACCATTTGAAATTTTTTGCGCATTACGCTTTATGTATGTACTATTTACCAATGCCGAATTTCAGTTCCTGCAATTTATTGCTCTCAGGTATGATCGAAATTTTTTTCTCAAGCCTTTTAAAGATGCATGAAAATATACAAGAGGTCAAGGTACCACGGTGAGAACTTAATTATCATGAAAAAAGTGGAATTTTAAAAACATTGAGGAAAATCATAAGATCAGATAAAACCTTGAAAATATTCGGTGTACTATTAATTGACATCGACAGAACGTGGGCAAACTTCCCATAACACGAAATTGCTTGTTAAGATAAAAAAGACATATACGATTTCATAGTGTGCATCGTTTGATTTGTCTAATTCTGAACAACAAAGAAAGTTGTTCATCGCTCTAACACATCATACATGATGTGTATTGACAACAGGTTAGAAACGAGAATTAATGCCATCCATTTAAAAGAACACAGAAACGTGTTGAGTCATTTAAGATAGCCAACGTCATCACTGATGAGATTTTGAGTGTTGTCTAATCTTTATTTACATATACAATTCAATTGTACAGTAAACAGCTACCACTGTCATGGCATCAATTGTAACAAGCATGATCAAATGCATAGATATGTCAACAACAAACAAACTGATACGTATTGTATATCAATCATTTTTCAAGTTCTATTTTTGTATTTGCTCATTGCATTTGCATTGATTTGTTGATATCCATAGACTTAAGACAGAGTTGACTCTATCGTGAATGACAAATCGAATTATCCAATTCCACTGGAAAAACCAAGTTGTCTAGATGAAGAATTTTGCGATCAATGATGCCTCAACATAAATTACAGCATCTGAAAGAAAATGATTTGGAGATCTTAACAACCGTAACATTGACAAATATTTATACGCCATTTTGACTAATTTATCAACCACGTTGAAACCTTTCAAGATCTTTAAGACACTTAAGCAAAAATATATATCGGGTTTTCCAATCAGATTTCGCATGTATATCGAGTTCATGGATTTGTTTATCTCTTGCTTTGTGGTAGGCATTGATTCAATTCGAAACCGACAAATGGCTCATACTGTTTTTCCCCTGTTGGGTACGGGAATAGAATTGATATAGTAGGTAAGTGTAAAAAATGGAGAGAAATAAAACAATTTATTTAGAAAAATATCAGCTTCAAAATTTCATACCTACATTACAATATTTAAGTTTGAGTTTCATCCTCTGATGGCGAATTTTGTTGGGGGTTTTTTTTGGTTTGTTTAAAACATATTTTATTGTCATGATAGGATACAACTCGATTGGGCACAAGTTCTAACAACTTAAATTAGCCCTCTCCCTACATGACACAAGTATTGCAACATATTCAACATGAGAAAACAATAATGAAAAATAATTGGTTGGAGAGAGAGAGATCAATGACAGTAATCACGATTTGAGTAAGTTATTGAAATCGTCCAGTAGCAGTTATGTATTTGCATGCATGATGCGAAATTCTATATTTTTCATTCGCATCGCCCTTTCCCCAAAGCAGTAAAGCTAATAGTTGCATATGACTTCGAAAGTAAATTTCTCATCTCAGCTCGTTTTCTACTGTACTTGGGACAGAACATGAAAAAGTGCATGGTGGTTTCGATCCCGCCGCATGAACAAAAAGGAGTGTCAGCAAGTTGAACACGGTAAAGCTCTGTTCATTTATATAAAGGAAGATGACATGGGATTGTTATTGCTATCTATGATAAAAATATTTTCAACTGATTTAGTCGCCGAATTTACTTAATGTATACAACACTACTGTGCCACCTCCTACTCCCCCCCACCCCGAAAAAAAAATATGCGCAAGTTCACGTGGTACAATCGTCTTATCTTTTCTCACGGACGTAGAATAGGTCCTGTGTGCCGTACTGCGTGTCAAAAGATGCGATTACTCGAAGCAGAAGCCGCAGCAGCGAAGTGATTAGCATGCTAGACTCGCGACTTAAGGGTGCAAGTTGGAATCCTACCATCTGATCAGTCCGGGTCTTCTAAGGTGGTGTGTCTTTGTGCAAGGCACATTGCTCCAACTGCCTTGGAGCTAGATAACTTATTTGTGTTGCTGTGCCGCAAAGCACCAAAAACCAATCATTGAAGTGATTGCGGTTGTTTCCATGTCACGTCTAATCTGATTTCATGATAGCTATACATCCAGTGGTGGCGCGAGGCTTCGAGACGTCCGGAGGCAATGAACTTTAATGGCGAACCTACTTTGCTATAGAGTTTTTATATCAGTTGCTAACCTCACCCGCCCCTCCGCCCCCTAAATATAAGTTTTGTGAAGAATTGCCCCGTTAGAAAAACAAGGTGAATGTAAAATACTATGATAGTTTCAGCTAAAAGAAATCACGACTGCCCCCCCCTCCTTCGCTTGGAACTCAGATACAATTGCCCCCTCCCAACCCCGCCTCGTGCTGCCTCTGGATGCATCAGTGATTCACACACAAAAGCTTCTGGTTCACTTGCAAAAGCGGCTCGTCCATATAGGTGAATACTAGGTGGTTGCCAAGGGCGCCAAGTTAAATAGGGCGACAAATTTTACGACAAATTTATTAAAGGGGAGAGGAGGGCGCTGACAGCATCGTTCGAGTAGGGCGCAAGTTGCTGGCAGCCATTTTAAGGCCGCCCTTAATCACTTGAGAATGTGCATCTTATTCTAAGGATGTAATTTCATTCAAAAGGTGAAATCTTATTATAAGGATGTAATTTCAATATACAGGTGCAGTCTTATTCTACGATGGCCTAGTGGTTAGAGCATCCTCCTTGGCTGCGGGAGGTCGTGGGTTCGTGGGGTCATACCAAAGACTTACAAAAATGGTACTAACAGCTACTCGCTTGGCGCTCAGCATTAAGAGGTTAGTGTTAGGACTGGTCGATCTGGTGTCAGGATAATGTGACTGGGTGGGACATCATGCTACATGTCTGCGGCATGATGCCCCAGTGCTAGACATCACTCTAAACTGCCACACTGCAGACATCGTAGCGATATGACTGAAAAACTGTTAAAGCTACGTTAAAAATATAAATCACACACACACACACACTCTCTTATTCTAAAGGTGCAATCTTATTCTAAGGATGGAATTTTATTTTTTAAGGGTGCAATTAATGAGCAGAGGCGTCAAATAAAGGTAACAGTATTAATAACAACACAGGTGAGATATACAAATAATGTCACTTAAATGAAATATGTGTAAAATGGTTGTGTACTAATGCATGGACTCTATTATGATATGACATACATTGTGAGCAAAAACATTATTAGTTCAAGCTGCGTTACTAGCACAATGCTTTCGTCATAAAAGTTGGTAAGACAAAGCTGTGACTAACAGCAAGGAGCTAAAATTACTAACTGAAAAGTAATACTAAATTTTGATGCAACTATACAGAGATAGAGCTTGCAAGTGCATGAGGATGCTGTGTGAGTCAAGCAGTTAACTAGCAATAAAGAATAAAATACTCGTGCGTAACTTATTATTTTATATATTAAGGGTCAATATGTTTAGTATAGAGTAATGGATGCTATATATGCTCAATATACGGTTAATATGTTAATAGTCAGTCATGCAGGCGGTTATAGGTGTTTACTGCATGGTTAACATGGTTAGTATTGAGTCATACAGGCTATAGGTCATCAATGCATGATTAATATGGTTAGTATTGAGTCATACAGGCTATAGGTGTTCAATGCATGATTTATATGGTTAGTATTGAGTCATACAGGCTATAGGTGTTCAATGCATGATTAATATGGTTAGTATTGAGTCATACAGGCTATAGGTGTTCAATGCATGATTAATATGGTTAGTGTTGAGTCATACAGGCTAGAGGTGTTCAATGCATGATTAATATGGTTAGTATTGAGTCATGCAGGTTATATGTGTTCAACATAAGGTTAATATGGTTAGTATTTATAGGTTACTGCATTTGTATGGGAAAATATGAACGAGTTTTTCGGATGGAAATACTGTACGACCTTGGGAGTGCAGTATATCCATCCGACAAAACGACAAAACGAGTTCATATTTTCCCATACAAATGCAGTAACCTTTTTATTATATGTTCATTTTCTTATTCTACCTAAGGCTTAATTATATGAACAAAAATACACTACACGAAACAAAGTAACTGAATGTATGCCGTATTCCAAACTAAATACACAAGCGCAGATTCATCATTACACAACAACATTATTAATGCGCACATAACTCCGCCCAGATGAATTTGAACTTAGTCGCGCGTTAGACATAACTTTCGAAAGAAAATGGCGTTTTGGTCTACTTAAAATTGAAATTTGGAGTCATATTGTGAATAAATGCGCATTGCAACAACTTTTCCATTTGATCTGGAATGAATAGATTCTGGTATTTGTGTCGATTCTACGAAGTATGTTCTATTCTGTCACTGAATGTTTGAAATCATAATATGGGAAAAATATGAAGTCTTCCAACTGCATATATCAAAAAGACGCTAGGGAATATAATGTTTATTTCATTTTTAGTGCAGTAAGGAGGGTGTAATTGCACTTGGAATATAGTCGAAATTACAGTACAATTTCGAAATGTGTAATCAAGCTTGAGAACCCATGACATGGCTTGTCTAATTCGGATTTGCAGAGCTAAGAAAGTACATTTTGAGGAAATTCAGGATGTAAAACTGTAAGTATATTTTTTTGCCATTCTTATTCCCAGCTAAAGAAGACAGTTTATGTCTTGTCACTTGCATATTATTTGTAAGGACCCTGTCTGGTGTCTATAGCTAGCATAACTCCGAAACATTGTATTAAAAAGGTTAACGCGGAATGTGCCAAAGCAGCTGGTATGTGGCAGTCCACGAAACATCTGCTTTAGTTTATTCAGAAACAAATTTAATCAACCAAAACGTAAAGCGTCTACTACGAGAGTGTACATGATTTGTTTACAAAGTAGTTCCTAATACACTTTTGGGCACACGTGAGTTAAATATGAAGTTAAGCATGAGTGCAATATCGTAAAATATTGTACGATTCTGACAATGTAAAGTTAACGGAGAAAAAAATGAGCAAACAATAATGAGTCATACAGGCTAAAAGTGTTAATTGCATGATTAATATAGCTAGTATTGAATCATACAGGCTATAGGTGTTCACTGCATGATTAATATGGTTAGTACTGAGTCATACGAGCTATAGATGTTCAATGCATGGTTAGTATGGTCAGTATTGAGTCATACAAGCTATAGGTGTTCATTGCATGATTAATATAGTTAGCATTGAATCATACAGGCTATAGGTGTTCACTGCATGGTTAATATGATTAGTACTGAGTCATACGGGCTATAGATGTTCAATGCATGATTAATATGGTTAGTATTGAGTCATACAGGCTGTATGTGTTCAATATAAGGTTAATATGGCTAGTATTGAGTCATACAGACTATAGGTGTTCACTGCATGATTAATATGGTTAGTATTGAGCCATACAGGCTATAGGTGTTCAATGCATGATTAATATGGTTAGTATTGAATCATACGGGCTATAGATGTTCAATGCATGATTAATATGGTTATTATTGAGTCATACAGGCTATAGGTGTTCAATGCATGTATTTATTCATTAATCATGTTTACCAGCCATAGAAGTAGGAGGTGGAAGAAAGGAAACTAGTTTGGTTTTTAGGGTTTATAGTTGCTAGTGTACTATAGCAAGGTTTACTCTAAAGATTCTGACCAAGAAAAAAACTGGTTTGGGTGCAAAGGTCAAAGGTTGTATGATTTATCCTTTCATGGTGCAATTGTTTGCTCAGAAGCAGAAGACAAATTTATATTACATGAAATTTCACAAAAAAAATTTGACTTATTTACAAATAATTAAGCATAAATATAATTGTAGTGAATTTAGGATGGTAAGTTATCGACACATTGAATATACATTGAGTTGTTAGATGAAGATCTAGATTGTTCGGATTCTATTGAAATTCACATAAACAAAAAGAGTCCCCAAAAGTTTCTTTAAACAAAGAATCACAAACTAACAATTCTACTTGTGTTATATTGTTCATGGAAGCTAATTAGACTTTTTGTTTTAGCAATTTACAACGGTCACAGGCCACGTCTGACCAGAGAGCTGATGGAGGAAGTTTAGAACGACAAATGAGCAAATTTGTTCTTTGCTTCTTGTACAAATATGAGAGGGTAATAAAGGTTGTGAACATTGATCACCTTTTCATATTATTATTGCTATGAAATCAAAGTTAGCGCATGCAATTACCAGGCAATATAAGAATTATTTACCAATCACATTAGCACTAGACATTCTATGCAGAGCGACGTCAGTAAATGAACACGACGACTAGAAACAGGCAACAAGCTATAGAATTAGGCCTGCAATTTTTCACACGAATGACAACGAATAAAATGCTAAACCCAAGTAGTTAAGTATGTATGTCTCTTTAGCATCTGCAGACAACACGTGTTTGCAGCAATACAGAACATAAGCTCCACAGATCAATCGTTACATCACAGCGTATGGTGGGGGATTACCGCCATAATTATATGATTGCATTTTCTATTAGTGTATGCTTTATATTCTATTTTGCAATTTTTTTTCCTGTGAAAGATTGCCACGTGCCTCCTACGGTATTATTTATAATAGGAGAAGATGGACAATTAAAATTTAAATATCTCGGAGACCCCAGTCAGCAATGCCGACGATCTAGGTGTATAATAACTTAAGGTAAAAAGTATAACAATTTAATAAAATATATCAAATGTATTCAATAACTTGATCGACAAATTTCTCAATCGCAATTTCTTTCCAGCAAATACAATCAATGACCTATTAACATTTGCCAATTACTATTACATCACATGACATAGTAATGGTAGAAGATGAGGTTTTCAAAAGAAAAGGGGATCCTATCTCAGAAACCCCCACCACCTCCCAAATTTGGAGATGTAGAAAGAGGTTCCCGAACCTTAGATTTATTTCTATTTAAACAATAAAATATTATATATAATGTATCATTATAATCCAATACGACATGTCGGATTTGATCTAACAAACAGATTTTTTAAAAGATTTAATTCAATCAAATCAGCCTCAAGATATACTGGCATAGCACCTAATATAATAAGCGATTGTATTAAAAAAGTTGGTCGTCATTTATCAGTCAAATATGGATCAGTATGGTTATTCGCAACTGAAATTGACGAACGTATAAGAGGTTGGGCAGATGATCCAATGACATTTATTGACAAAATGGTTGATGCTTTATTTGATAATGATATTTCTAAACATCTACTACTGTTGTAACCATATTTTATGATAATCTTTTTCATACCTGCTGACTCTTATTGGTAGGATATCCGTTAACATGCTGTCAATAATACAAAACTCGCGTATTAAAACGTCCATATCATATTTTACACCTCGCAAATAAGATCGTATCTGATCAAGTAATTTTTTATAAGTGATAATTGCTATCTTACAAGCATTTTGTTTCGTCTCAAGTCGTGGCACAATTTTCTTACATGCTGTTGAAAGAGATACACAGACACCAGAGATTATTAACAGAAACGGATTTTATGATGCCCCACTTGAAATTATGCCAGATCTGGTTATCAGCAGTGGCAAATATGATATTACTCGAAGTATTCTACTGTAATACTGGTAACATTGTTTTACACACCAAAGGTTTTTATAATAATATCTGTAATATTGCATTAGAGCGTCAACATCTTGTTTTGGAATTTCTTCTGAAATATGATTGAAATCGATGATCTGTTTTTTTTTTCATTATACAATATTTGCTTAAAGTTTTATGTAATATTAAAATCTCTGGCACCAACAATCGAATCAAGAAACTCACGAAACTTATTATTGTTAGGATCAGCTATAAAAGTTCTGTACTTGTCATAAACATCTGACGAAGTATCATCATATCGTTTATCTGTTAGTACATAATTTTTCTTTAACCAAGTAAATGAATAAAAAATATCTCCTACTTCACGTTCGTACAAATCTGTTTCATTCACCAAATTACTGTAATCTTTTTCTGTTTCATCAATATATCCTAATACCATGCTTATTTGATCTAACGTGAAATATTTTAGAACAAGATGTTGTCTGATAATTGCATATGCGACCACCAAATTTGCTAGCATTAACTTTTGGAGTGATTTTAGTCCAAGAATGTTAAGACGAGTAAAAGCATTTACTTTAAGCCATAATTTTTCGTATTGTCTTGTGAACATTTTCTTGACTTCATTGTAATAATTTCGTAATGACAATTGTCTAGAGTGCTGGATTGATGGAAATGGAATATCATCTGCTTCACTTATGTCGTAATAAGAATTATACTTTGCTACAAACTTTGTTTGATCGACTTCCTCAAAAAACCTTTTTCGCTCAATATCACTAAGATGACTAATTTCATCATCAAAATGTTTGATTATCTTTAGAGATCTGTCAACAATAATCGGATCAAATTCTGGGTCTTTTATTACGTATCACTGGCAAAATTGCGTTTGCGTACACTTTAATAATTAAGTCAGTGTCTGGCGTCATAGTAACGATTTTAATTAGGGGTTCTTTATCATGGTAGTACATACCGAGATACCTAAAAATGTTTCGTTTTGATAAACTATTGTATAACTTCCTGTTTCTTTTTATTCCCATTATCCTAGATTCTGCTAGTCTGTCGAGACTATCATGGCTAGCGTTTACTCGTCTTTTTTCATCTACATTTTCATCGTAAGTTCGTTCTTTTATTAAGTTCGATTTTATTATCAAATCTAAAGTTCTAAAATTAAGCTCGAGCAATATTTTTTAAAACAAGATTTCAGCTTTTTTATGTTCTTCTATGCAATCATCAGGATGACAGTATCTGTACACCGCTTCATAATTTTCTATTGCTTCTTTCAGTTGTGATCCTCGCATATACATAACACGAACAAAATTTTTTTCTTCTTCTGACAATGGAGAGTTTATCATTGGAATTGTAAAGTTTTTTTTTTATAGCATTTATCATACGTGTTGATTGTGATTCGTCCCCAACATCTTTTTTAATGTTAAAAATATTATCATAAAATTCTCTCACAACGTATGTAAACAATTGTCTTGACATTATTTTTATAGAATTAGATTAAATTTGATCATCGAGTCTGTACATTTTAAATGCTGTTAGTCCTGGAAAAGGATGTTCAGCAGCGACAACATAAAGTAGAAAATACAAGTACTTGTTAACAGTTTTTTTCTGTTGAAATTGTAAAATATTGTATTGCTGAGATATGCGTATTTGCTGTACTATATAATGTTGTCCAGTTAATATCATCGTTTGATCCTTCAAACCGCCAATTATAAATTCGACCAACACTAGAGTTTAATCGACCGCACAAATGAAATTGCCAAATAGCAACTGCAGTAGGACATTTAATTTTAATCCAAAAGTTTTCAACTTCTCCGTTGGTCGTCCACTCATGTCTATCAGAGAAAGCGTAATAAGGATACTTTTCAGGATAATATGCTGATGCGCTTACCTCAAACCCAACTCGATTGTCAGTTGCTTTAAAAAGTGTTGGAATATACCCAACATTGTTTCTGGTTCATTTTACACCACGAGACAGTCTGTCAACATACGCTTTAATTGTCAGATCATTAGGGTTAACTGGAACATCTGTCGTAGTTATTTTATTATATCTCATGTTTATGTTGCCTATCACTGGTCCACCGGATTTCTTAAAGTATGGGTTAAGTTCTTCTTTTAAATGAGCATAACTAATAGCATCAGTTTCATTAGCTGGTGGCGAGGTTGTCGGTAATCCAGTTATTTTTGAATTTGACATAGATAGGTTACCTGTCATTGTGTCACTGGCTTTGTTAAGTTTATTATCGTCAACAGATTTTAGTTGCGCGTAACTTACAGATTGTGTGTTATCAACATTTGCTGGCGGATACACAGTTTCTAACCCAATAATTTTTTTACTAGACATATATTACCTGTAACTGTCCCACCGGTTTTATCAACTTTGTTATTATCCACATACTTCAACTGCAAATAACTTACCGCATGAGTTTGATTTAAGTGTGCCGGTGGATATCCGGTCTCCAAATTTATAATTTATTTCCTGACATATCTAAGTTACAGCTTAAAGTTCCTCCTGTCAGTGATAGTTTATTACTGTCGACGAATTTAAGTTGTGCATAACTAACAGCTTGTGTATTAACAACATTTATTGGCGGATAATTTGTTTCTAAATCTAGTACTCGTTGATTTGACATAGACAGGTTTTCTGTCATTGTATCGCCGTTTTTTTTTAGGTAGCCCGATAAATCAATATTGCCGTTTGTTATTGTACTTATAGCCGACGAATCTCCTAATGATTTTCCAAATTTTGTATAATAGCTCATTATTTATTTATTGTCTGACAATTTTTTTATATGTAAATTATATAACATAAAATTATATAACAACGATGGCAAAATCGTCGATATTAAACTTTGATACAGAGCGGTTGGTGAAACATAAACATAACAATGAACTTCCAGATTGTCATTATCTTATTGTTGGAAGAACTGGATCGGGAAAAACAAATTTGCTTATGAATTTACTGCTAACTACGATCGAGTTTATACATATACAATTAATCCACAACAAGATAAGCACGAGCTACTTAACGAATATAATAACAAAGTTCGTGATGATCTTGAGGCTGGTGAAGATTTTTTTATTATCAAACAACCAGAAGAACTTGTTCTAGTTAATCAACTTGATTCAGATGAACATAAGATAGTTGTTTTTGATGATATTCCGCTAAACAATGAAGAAATGAATAAAAAAGGATCATATTTTTCACTGTCACGTAGTAAGAAATGCAATTCTATTTATCTCGCCCAAGGTTTTTCTAATGTTGACAAATTTATTAGACGAAATGGTGGTTGTTTTATATTATTTCCAGGACTGGAAAACGTTGACGTTAGAAATATTGCAAACGAACAATGTGGCGACGTAACAAAAGATAAATTTATTGAACTATATCATAAAGCAACAAAAGATAAATATAACTTTTTCTTATTCGATAAACTAACACATAATCGAGCTAAAATGTTTCGTTGTTGTATTGAAAATTATCTACAGTAAAGTTTTATCAAACATCTTTGATATAATATGAATAAACGAGCAAAGTACAGAAAACATATAGAAGATTTAAAAAATCTTGCTCAATCTCAGGTTGAATTTAAGCAAAAGGTACAGCAAGCACGACGTGGACAAATAGTTGCCGCAGATACAACAGCTACAATTCTTAAACCAGTTACTGAGGCTTTACGTGGAAAACAACCTGAAACTAAGCCACTATCAGAAGAAGAACTTAAAAATTTGCAGGAAAAGGGTTTGATCGGATTAGTTAAAGAACAGAAAGAAGCTGCTGCTGCAAAAATTGTTGCTAGATCTGATGAAGAAAGAAGAAGACTAGCTGAGGCGCTTGTAGCAAAATATTGCTGATCCTGATGCTAGACGAGATGAACTAAATCGGCTGATCAATAATCCAATTGAATGTGTACGAAGATTATCAGAATTAACTACATATGAGATTAGAAGTGCCCTGGGAAGATTATCAGAAAACTTAGAGGATATTGAAAAAGAACAAGAAAAAATCGGCGAGTTAACAGTAAAGTTTTTTGAATGTTGAAGACAAAAGACGATTCTATAGAGAAAAAGCAAGTAATAAAATAACAGATGATGAATATCTTGAATTTTTAAAAGAAAATAATATAAATGATATTGATAATTTAAAAACTTGGTCAAAAGAAAGGTATGATAAATTTATTGATGATTTAAATAAAATGATGGTTGATGGTAATAATTTTAGTGTTGAATTAGATAAAGCTTTGAAAGACGAACATATGATTCAACTTGTTGATAAAATTAGAACTGGTATTATCACTACTGTCTTTTACCGAACAACGTTTGATGTTAGAAAAAGGGGTTTAGGAAAGGGGTGGAAAATTTACAGGAAATTTAAAATATACAATGACAATTTCATAAAAGAACGTAAAAAAGCTGCAGAAGCAAAAGCAGAAGCTGCGAAAGCAAAAACTGGAACTGGAGTAAACATATTTGCATCAGTTACTGAAATGATTGGCAGATTAATGCTATTGATATCATCAAAAGAAGCTGGAAATGTTGGTGCTGAAATTGACAATGAAATTATTGACATACTTGATCATTTGAGATCGAAAAATTTATTAGCATCTGACTAATACGAAATTTTACACCGCGACCTAATTTTATAAAAATATAATAAATAGAAATGTCAACAACATTATTACTCGACTCTAGCACGGATGCTAAAGATAGCGCAAATTGTTCGGTAAATTATATTCCACCAATACAACTTAATACTGAAAAACAATATGAGATTGGACTAATTTCCTGTACGGCATGGCATTCTATGGCTAACGTAACAACTTGAGTAAATGATGAATTTACATTTGGAACTTTAGCTCCAAGAGCTGGATGGAAAACATTTAAAATTCCACATGGAGCTTATAATGTCACTGATCTAAATAAAACAATGAAAGAACCTATCACAAAAAATAATGGTGTAGCTGTCAATTTTGAGCTGACACCAAATTATAACACGTTACGAGCTAGGATAACATTAAGACATATAGTAGTTAGTTTTATATCGCCAACAAGTATTGTGTCGTTGCTCGGATTTTCTTATAAAAATTATGTATCTGCAGGAGAACAAACTATAATGTATGGCGGTGAACTGCCAGTAAATATAACTGACGTAAACACAATATTAATAAATTGCTCCATTGCAACTGGATCTTACTCAGCCCAGGGTAGTATAGGACAAACAATATATAGTTTTTCTCCAAAAGTTCCACCGGGATCTCTCATGCAAATTAGTCCACGTCAAGTTATTTATTATCCGCTAAACGTTCAAAATCAAATAACAGAAATAAGTATGCAGTTGACAGATCAATCTGGACGACAACTGGATTTGAATAACGAGGTTGTTACTTATTACCTGCACCTACGATCGCAATAGCAAGTTATTGTTTGTGATTTTTATACAGCCTCAGATATAGTGAAACAGAGAAAAAAATTTTACAGAAGAAAAATAGTTGGAAGAATTTTTGGAAATATATTTACTAAAATTATTGAAAATGTCCCAGGAATCGCAAACAAAGTCGCGCCAATTGCACTTGACGCGTCAAAAGCTTTAGCAACTGGGGCTGCATCTGCTGCTGGAACTGCGGTTGGACAAAAAAATAGCTGATAAAATAAAAGGCACACCGTCTACATCTGAGATAAAACAAATTATATCAGAAATCGCCCCAACAAAAGAAACTCAACGTGCAATGATAACAACAACAAAAAGCTTTTATCACCAAAAGGAGAACAAATTATACAAAAATTAATATCTAAGGTAACAGCGCCGAAAGAATAAAATTTTATGTAACCTAATAAATAAAAAATGTCTGTTAAAAATTATCTCGATTTAGCAGAAACTTATGACACCGACGACACAGTAACAGAATTTGAGTTTTTTGAGTATCTCGACGAAAATTCTAATGAACCAAATAAGGCTGGCGTCAGAACATTTAATACCAGTGACGAAGATGTATTTCGTTTACCTCACAAAGCAATATTGGAAGTTCGTGGCCAGATTATGACAGTAGCTAAACAACCTGTCGCAATTGCAGCTAACGCAGAAGTAGCTCTTATAAATAATGGCTGGTGTTTATTTAAAAGTGCTAGATATCAGCTAGCTAATCAAACTATTGAGGATATTGCAAGTCACCAACAAGTTGCAAGTACAATCTTAAATACTATTTAGTTTCCTGATGATTACTCCAGATCAACTGCAACTAATATGATGTGGTTCAAAGATACTGGAATTGGTCTAGCAGGATCTGGAGAATTTATTTCAAAAGGAGCATTTGCGCACGGAGCTGATGCTGCTGCAGATGCTGTAATTGTAAGAGATTTTCGTATTGCTAATGCTAACAATTTTGGTATAGCCCACCAGATGCAGGCGCTAATGCAGATGCTACATTAGTTTCACTTACTGCTGCTTGTAATAATCTTGGTATAACACCACCAGCTGCAGCTGCAGAAGGCATTGCAATGTTAAATTTGATTAATAACGCAATTAGCGTAAGAAATGTACGTTACAATGAAGGTTATGCTAAGAGAAAGCCACTTGCAGCAGAATCACGTCAAATTACAATGATGTTGCCTTTGAGCACAATATTTGGATTTTGTCGCGATTACAATAAAGTATTTCGTGAATTAAACAAACACTTATTTTAGATCGAGCAGAACAAAATGATCGTTTATTTGGAGCTGGAGGAGCTGATGTAAAGTTTATCATAAATAAACTTGCGCTGTGGATGCCACGAATAACTCCGTCAGTCACAAAAGCATCAGAATTAAACAGTATACTCGATAAACACACAAACAGAATTTATTTTCAGCAACATAAAATATATCAAACAGCAGTTCCAAATACTACCGACTATACATGGCGAGTCACAACAACATCAAGTGAACAACTACCTCGGCAATTATTTGTTGTATTTCAGCAACAAGCGCGACGTAGTAATCAACAACAAAATAATGCAATATTTGATAACGCCGATGTTAGACAAATATACGCTAGAATAAATTCAAAACAATATCCAGATCGAGCGATAGAATGCAATTTTGCAGATGATGCTAATAAAAATATTACTAGACCGTACATGTATTTTATGGACGCAATGCAGAAATATCAGGACTTTGGAGATGGATCTCAGATATCAGTAGAGGAATTTCGTACACTTTACCCAATATTTTATTTTGATGCTAGTAAGCATAGCGAAAGAGCTCTCAACTGAACAGCTGATATTGAAATTACCTGGACACTCGGAGTAGCTCCAGATCCAGCAGCGCAGTTGTATGTATATGCTCTAGTAATAAGCGATAGATTTGTTACAAATGATTATGTCGGAGGTAAAATGTCAGTACAAATTTGAAGAACTTCAAATTTAATCTGTAATCTGTATATAATAACAAAATGTATTGTAAAAGAAATATATTTGACTGATGGTCAAGTTAAAAGATTAGCAGCTGCTGTTGCAAAACAGACGCAGGTATCATTAAAAATAAAACCTAACACTGAAGGTGTTTCCAAAGGTACTTGAACAAAATTAATGTTAACCAAAAAACAAGTAAATAAATACGATCGCAAAAAAAACTTTTGTTTTAAATTTAACTGCTACACAAATAACAGCAATGTCAAAACAAGTTGGTTTCTTCGGTCCAGCATTAGTGTAATGGCCAGAACGTTAATACCTAAAATTTTGCCAGTACTTGGTACATTAGGATTAGCAGCAGCGTCTGGAGCAGTATCTGGCGCAACGAAAAAGGCTGTCTCAGGCGACGGTATAAAGAAATTTTTTGTCTAAAGATAAATATAATGCCACGACGAAAAACGGCAAAAAGAAAGACAACAACGAAACAAAAAGACACGACCGAGGCGAAAAGCAAACAAAGATGGATTTATAGGACCGTTGCTGGTGGGAGTAGCGGGAAGTCTATTGCCAAATCTGTTGGGAATAGGCAGAGGACTAACATTGCCAGGAACTCGGCCGAGTTGAGTAACTTTGATATACTTGATAAGCTAAAAGAAAGTAAAAAAATTCCGTGGAGTTTATTCTAAAGATGAACTTAACGATGCAATTGCTGGTGGCTCGTGTGTGATAAATATACAAAATTTCAATGACGGATCTGGCACACATTGGGTAGCTGTTTGTAATAACAATTATTTTGATTCATTTAGACTTCCACCAAGTGACGCAATAAAAAATATATAAACAAAAAATATAAAATAATAAATTATTCGTCTAATCAAATTCAGCCTGTTGGAACTTCTGCTTATGGATACTATTGTATAATGTTTATAAAACACATGTCCCAATCCTCTGGATTGGAACCTAAATTCAATTTTTTAAAATTTATTTTACAGTTTGACAAGCAGCCTTCTGACGCCAATGATGAAAATGCAATAATTTTGTATATACTTACAAATATAAAATGTCAACATATTGTCTCAAATGCAAACCGAAAACAGAAAATAAAGATGAAAAAACAGAAAAACAAAAAATAATAGGATAATGCTGAAAAGTATTTGTGCAATCTGTGGGAAAAAAAAGTATGTTTTTAAAGAAATTATCACCAACAACAAAGTTGTCCAGAGCGGGTTGTCCGTGTCCTGGCGTTGCCAGGGAAGTTATTTTAGTAGACGACTGAAAAAATATTTATAAATCTGAAATTTGTTTTTATAAATCTGAAAAAATATTTATATATCTGAAAAAATATTCGATATTTGTGTTTTTTCACCAATTTTACCTTTTTGGGGGGAAAATGGTTTAAAGAAATCAAAGAAAATCAGTCCGATTTCTTATTTTTTGAGGGTCAAACCTCAAGCACTTTTCAATATATATTTTTTGATATTTTCTTCCAAAAACGAGCAAAATCAACCAAAAATTAACAAAAATCAACGACAAAACAAGAAAAATCGGACAAGAAAAGGAAAAATATCAAACAATATAAAAATTATATTTAAAAGTGCTTGAGGTTTGACCCTCAAAAAATAAGAAATTTGACCAAGAAAACAGGTAAAAAACAGGCACAATGGTCGAAAAACGTCAAAATTTTACCCGAAAACAGATAAAATTAAATTTTTTCAGATTTATAAATACTTTTTTTTGAGATTTATAATAAATATTTTTTTTTTCTTCTGAAAAATATTTTTTTTTTGTCAGGTATAAAAAAAATAATGAGATGCAAGTGCGATTGTGATAGAGATCTCTGTCTGGAGCAAAATACAATTGTTACATATTGTCAGAAATGCAACAACTGAGAAATAATTGGAACAGGTATAGATATACATAAATTGATTGGCAAATTACCAAAATCAAAAGGCGGTTGGACATTGCCAGGCCATAAAATATACTGGACCATACAATCCTCTTGATAAACAACTAGATCAAAACGATAATTCGCTGCTAGGACAAGAGCCTTACAATCAGGTTGATGCAATAGCAATGTGCCATGATATCTGCTACCGGGACAACGAACAAGATAAGCACGGTTGCAATAAAGTAATGCTAGACGAACTTCGTGATATGAAACCTGTAAATATGCGAGAGCGTGTTGATAGAAAGTTGGTGCGGGGTTTTATTGGAGCAAAATATAAATTAGGACCCGGTAAAAAAGAATTATATGATGAGCTACACAAACCTGAAAAAAAGTTTACGCGACGTAAGGTTGTCGCACATGTCGTTCACGAGATCTGGGCGATAGATTTAGTTGATGTGTCAAATCTAGCTGAATTTAACAATAATAAAAGATATCTTTTTAATGTTGTAGATGTTTTTAGCAAATATGAATTTAATGTACCGGTTTCAGATAAGACAGGAACATCGATAACTAATGCGCTAAAACAAATAATAACAAGTACAGAAAGAAAACCAAACAGCATCTGGACTGATCACGGAGCAGAATTTTTGAATAAAATATTTGAGCAGTTTTGGGAACAAAATAACATCAAAAATATGTCACTGGAAATGAAGGTAAAAGCGTTGTCGTCGAGCAATTTAATCGCACCTAAACGAAACAATTCACAAATATTTGACAGCTAAAAATACAAATAAATATATTGAAAATTTACAGAAAATTGTTGATGAGTATAATGACACTAAGCACAGATCAATAAAAATGTCGCCAAACGACGCAATTAAAAATCCAATATTAGCAAACGAAAATATGTACCGCAGACATAAATTTAAAGTTGGTGACAAAGTTAGAATTTCTTTGACATAAAATCATTTGAAAAAGGATTTACTCCGAACTGGAGCGAAGAAGTATTTGTTGTTGATAAAGTACTTTTAACAATACCAGTGACTTATGCATCAAAAGATTTATTAGGTGAACCTATAACTGGTAGTTTTTATGAACAAGAACTTCAGAAAACCGAACAAGATACATTTGTTGTTGAAAAAGTTATCAGGAAAAAAGGCAATAAAAGTTTAGTTAAATGGAGAGGATATAACGATAAATTTAATAGCTGGGTACCAACTAAGTCGATTTCGTCAACGTTGATAAAATAATGTTATTATAAATTTGTTCGTACTTCATCAGTACCGATTCACATGTGACCGGTCTACATAATGAAAATTAAATGTAATTTTCTTCAATTATCAATTAGCATCAAATTAAATATTTTAACAAATATAAAATCATATTTTATATTTCTTTCCTGGCCAGTTATTTTTAGATTTAAAAAAGATTTTATAAGTTGCCAAAATATTTCTTGCTCTGTAAGAGTAAAATTAAATTTTAATATATTTATAGCGATGTGATACTTAACATTATATCATCCAGTTGTCGGTCTACTGTAATATTTTTTGTTAACAACGGCAACAATTTCATCTTCATCTTCGTTGTTGTACAAAATATCATCTTCCTTATAACTAGCAGATTTATCTGAGATTACGTTATATTTTGGTATAAAATTGTTAGTGATTTTATCACCAGAGATTGCATCGTTGACGATTGTATCGTTAGAATATATATCAGCACGTCTCTTCATTAAATCCATATTATAATATATTTTTATCTAATGTATAATAATAATGGCCAGCGAAACGAAATCTCCTGATGTAAAATATCTTCAGAAAGTTAATATATTAAATTACAAAGAATTAGCCGAAGCAGTACGAAAATGTTTGTCAGGATATTGTGCCTGATGCAAGATGACTCTGATAAAATACTTCTAACAGCAGCAGAAAAAAAAATAAACTTGATAACAGTGCATTTATAACACTAAAATTTGATCGAGATGATATTCTAATGTTTGCTCATAGCTGTCTTACTAAGACAGAATTACGAAACATCATTAATCATCATATTTGAAAGTAAATCTTGTTGCTGATCTTTGTACGTCATCAGCTACATCTTTTACCGCAGCTGTATAAATTGTATGATATTTCGCGGCAGAATAAATTGATTTAAATTTCATTTCTTCACAAGTTTCAAGATTTATTGAAATAACTGATTTTGGATTTTTTAAAATTAGAACCATCAGAACCAGCTCCACGTCTATTATTTTCTTTTTGTGTTACCAGATCTAAATTTTCTAGACAACTGTCTGTTTTAATACTGTTGATGTGATCCATAACTAAATTATTTAAAATAGCGCCATTAAAAGTTTCATATACAAATCTGTGACTGTAATAATGAACTTGATTTGTTTTAATACCACGTACAGTCACATTCAAATAGCCATATTTGTCTAAACTTCCAACAACTTTTTTTGTTTTTTATGTCTTATAATTCCCTTATAATTAGCTTCATACAAATCAAATACTGGGTGGGACTGAAATTCGTTTTGTAATGATAAATGTTCAATATTATCATCATTAACTGCGCCATTTACTCGATAAACTCGCTGTCCAGCTGGAATATCATCACAAAATAATGCGTAAATAAAATCTTTTCTAAACATTTCGAATCTTTCTGTATTATCACCTTTTACTGAGATTTTAATTCCAGCTGGTGTTGCTTTTCCGAAAGGTCTTTGATATTTTATGTGAATAACAGACCCTAATGCATTTCCAGCATATAAGTTGTACTTAGGGTGTACGTGATATTCTTCTTGTTCCTCTGCTGTGAAACCAATATATCTCATATTGTTTGTCATTATATTATATAGCATTTTTATATCTCTATTTGAAAAATGCATAAAAAATTAATTAAATATAAGAATACTATATATAATATAATGCTAAAATTACGAGATATTGCCAAGAAGAGCCTAATAAAAGCTGAAAAAATTGCTACAGCATTTTCCGGCTACGACAACAGTTACAAATTTGATAATCAAAATGTTTTAGCAAATTTTAACTCTACAAATTTATTCATCTTTTACAACCTGTTATAGCTCAAGAACTTGCAGCTCACAAAAGTATGAAACTAATAGTACAGTATCATGTGGTTTTATCAAAATTACATGGAATCGGAAAAGACATAATTGACATAATGTTTGAAAATACAAATTTCGACAGCGAAATTTCAGAACCATATCTAACAGCTAAATCACGAAAAATATTAACTGGAACAAATATTGCCACAGTCGCCGATGAAATACATCAAGAAATAAATAAAAAATTGGAGGAATTTACTTCATCAGGATCAGGCTGGAAATTTGAAATGATAAAAGAAGTTTTATTTCATACAGTGAAATATAATGTACTTCGTGGTCGTTCTTATGTTGATCTCCCTCAAACAATTAAAAACAAAAAATGTTGTATAAATGTCAGAAACAATGATGACCAATGTTTTCGTTGGGCAATTTTATCTGCGAAACATACTCAAAGTTGTAACTGTGATCGAGTTGAAAAATATTTGCCATACAAACATGACCTAAATGTTATTGAGATAACTTTTCCAGTGGCAAAAAATTAAATACCAAAGTTTGAAGAAAAAACGATATTTCAATCAATGTTTTCGGACTAGATAAAAAAGAAAATGTTTACCCAAGATATATTTCGGCGACTGATACACAAAAGAGAATAAATTTATTATTTTATAAAGGACATTATTGTTGGATTATAAAACTTTAACGGCTTAGTTGGCAGATAATATAATAAAAATAAAAATAAGAAATATTTCTGTTACAGATGTTTACAAGGTTCTTCTAAAGATGAAAAACTGCAAGAACATCTCAAATACTGTGTCAACGTTCAAAGAATAACCATGCCAGGAGAGAAAGAAAAAGTGTCAAAATTTAAACATTATGATCATAAGCTAAGTATTCCTTTTGTTATTTATGCTGATTTCGAATGTCTACTTGTTCCTGTGGTCGGCGCAGAAAATAATCCAAATAAATCAAGTACAAGTAAAATACAGCAACATGTCCCTTGTGGAGCAGCTTATAAAGTAATTTGTTGTGCTAACGATAGGTTTTCAAGTCCAGTAAAGTTATACAGATGTAAAAGTGGAGAGTCTGAAAGTCCGGCTGTGTGGTTACTAAAAAATGTAATAAACGAAGTTAATAACATCTCTAACAGATTATTCAAAACAGCTCCAATGAAAATAACATCCAAACAACAACCTGATTTTGATAATTCAGTTAATTGTCATATCTGCGAGAAATTGTTAGGCAATGATAAAGTGCGCGATCATTGTCATCTGATCGGTCAGTATCGAGGAGCGGCTCAAAACAGTTGCAATTTAACATTTCATGCTCCAGATTTTATTCCTGTACTTTTACATAACTTTCGTGGCTATGACAGTCATATCATTGTAGAAGCTTTTGGCAATGAAGAAATTAAATCTAAACTAAAATTAAATAATACAATAAAGTGTATTCCAAACAATTTTGAAAAGTATATGTCTGTCACGCTTGGCAAATTACGTTTCATTGACAGTCTGCAATGGCAGCATCATTAGATGAGCTTGTAAAATGTTGCAGTAGTTTCGCTAATCTAAAAAGTTGCTTGGTGAAAACTATGTCGATCTGACAAAAAAGGCATCTTTCCGTATGAGCATCTCGAAGATTGGAGCAGATTTAATGAAACTTCTCTTCCTGATAAAGACAAATTTTACTCGCAACTCAAAAATGAAAATATTACAGACGACGAGTACAAATATGCACGAGATATTTGGAATAAATTTAGTTGTAAAACATTTGGTGATTATCATGATATATATCTGAAAACAGATGTTTCATTACTAGCAGATGTTTTTGAAAGTTTTCGTAAAGTTAGTCATAAAAATTATGGATTAGACCCCTGCTGGTATTATTCTGCTCCAGGACTGTCGTGGGACGCTCTACTAAAAACAGGTAAGATAGAATTGGATCTCCTGACAGATGTTGATATGTTTAATTTTATTGAAAAAGGTATCAGAGGCGAAATTAGCGTTATAAAAAAAATATGCAGTAGCTAATAATAAATATCTGAAAAATTATCATAAAAATCTTCCATCAGATTATATTATTTATCTAGATTGTGTCAGTTTGTATGGGTACGCAATGTCAGAGCCGATGCCTTGCAGTGGATTTCATTGGATAACTCCAGATCAATTTCTTAAACAAACTGAAAAAATCTTCCATAAGATATTTCATATTTTTTTGAAGTTGATCTAGATTATCCTAGTTCGTTACATGATCTACATAACGACTACCCATTTTGTGCAGAGTCTATGATGATAGATTACAGTTTACTATCACCTGAACAACGAGCAACAACAACAGCAAAAAATTCGATTGTTAATAAGTTAGTTCCAAATTTGTTAAATAAAAGAAATTACGTGATGCATTACAAAAAGTTAAAACAAGTAGTAGATGCTGGACTAATTCTGAGAAAAGTTCATCGCGTACTAAAATTTAATCAAATGAGATGGATGTCAAATTATATTGATTTAAATAAGAAACGTCGTGCTATCGCTAAAACTGAATTGAGAAAAACTTTTTCAAGTTAATGAACAATTCTGTATTTGGTAAAACGATGGAAAATATTAGACGGCGAGTCTCTATTGAAATAGTAAACGATATAAATCGAAGAAACAAATTAGTTAATGATGATGGTTTTGTTAATATGAAAATATTTAATGAAAATCTTGTTGCTATACAGCGACGAAAGACAAATTTAAAGTTAAATAAACCAATTTATGTTGGTGCAGCTGTACTTGATATATCAAAGTGGCTGATGTATGATTTTCATTATAATTTTACCAAATAGCAGTGGCCAGATTCGGAGTTGCTATTTACTGATACGGACTCGCTAGTTTATAACATAGAATGTGAGGATGTATATCAAGATATTTATAAACACCGTGACTTTTTTGATTTATCAGATTATCCAGAAAGTAGTGGATTTCATGATGATGCAAATAAAAAAGTTATTTGAAAAATGAAAGACGAATTTATGTTTGTGCCAGTTAGAGAATTTGTTGGACTAAGAAGCAAAATGTATGCCGTAATTTTAGATGATAATAAACTGACAAATAAAGCAAAAGGTATTCCTCGTGGGTATGTAAAAAAAATGTATGAAATTTGATGACTTTAAAGCACTAAATAGCTGCACTAATTTTATTAAACAAATGTTATTAGATCAAAACATCAAAAACTTGAAACAGATACTATTATAAAACGTGGACTAAGTAATTTGGACGATAAGAGATACTGTGAGGATGGTATTAATACACTAGCTCTTGGACATTACACCAGTACCAGCAGTGATATATTTAATATCATCTTTAATTAATTTTGTCTAAACTTTAGAAATAAATGTTCGAAAATTTAACATTAGTCGATGGAGTTAATAGCAAAATCAAAAAGATAATTGTTAATAAACAGCAATTTGAATTCAATGATGAAATCTCAGGCATTCGTTTTAGTAAATTTGATAGAATTAAACTCTCTCTTATCTGATCAGATGACAGTAAATATTTTGATTATCTTGAAAATTTGCGAGACGAGCTTATACTGAAATACAATAATTTTCATGATCCGATCAGCCAGAAACAATATACAAAAATTAATATAGACTTAGACCGGTCAAAAGTTTTTGTATAAGGTAGTAAGTATCTTCTCAGTAAGATAGAAATGAAAGAATTATTTGAATGTCATCGAAAAGTAAGCGGAAGAATTAAATTTTATTTATATAATCATGATAAGGAATTATTTCTAATGGCTAATGTTGAAATTTTAGTTATTGGAGAAGAAATATAACTCTGTCTGTCTTATTTGTGTTTTTTAAAGGGAGATAATACTATCTTTCAGCTAGTGTAAATCGTTTGTGCTTATGGGATATAATATATAGTATAGCTAATTCAGGGCATTTGTCAATTTCCAGACTGTCTGTCTGTGATGTAGAGCTGTATCAATGAAAATCATCTGGTATGAAATAATATAGTAAATTTAAAACCTTAGAATGAGAAATAATATGTTTATATATAAGGCCATAGTGAAATATGTGTTCTGTTTTGATTTTGACACAATAGCTGATACCTCGGTAGTTTGGGACAATACAAAGGTGGAATGCAGAGCATTTATCGATTTTCAGACTGCGTATAAGTCTGTCTGTAATAAGGCTCTGATGAATGATTTCGTTTTATATACTTTAGACTGTAATATTTTTAACCAGAGCAGATGTATAAAATCTAGATTTCTCGATTAATTTTATAATAACGTTTTTTAAAATAAAAAATGTAATGCTGATCACTTATAGAAATTTCTTGTTAGGTAACTATAAAATAATTTTTTGAACATATATTTATAACTGAATTTTACGGCTCAGTGTTAGAATGTTGGATTCTCATACTGACGCCCTGGGTTCGGTTCCCGTAACAGACGTAATCGACGGGTAGGCTCTGGAATGTCAATTTTTCTAAAGGATGGGGGGTCTGGAGAAACCCTCGAAATTCAACAGAAAAAAAATACACTCTCCCACCATGTCACCACGTGGTGTGTGCACTTTTGCACTCCCCGGGGTTGATTATGGGAGGAGAGTGTACAGACTCTGTTGGACTTAGATAAGGCCCCCCGATTGTATGTGCCGTCCTTAATTAAGTTTCGTGTAACTGTGCCGTCCTTAATTAAGTTTACAATTAAGATTATATGTACTCACTGAACTTGCTAGAATGTCGTTTGGCAATTAGGAGTTCACAAGGGTTGTGCCTCCTTAATTAAGTTTATAATTAAGATTATGTGTTACGCAGTCCTCATATATAATGTTGTAAATATGCTATAATCATGTGTTTGTGCCGTCTATAAAAACAGTCCCTCTGAGGACTATTATTTTTACAGTTTTAAACAAATATTTATAGTAGTAGATGTTTAAAAATATCATTATCAAATAAAACATCAACCATTTTGTCAATAAATGTCATTGGATCATCTGCCCAACCTCTTATTCGTTCGTCAATTTCAGTTGCGAATAACCATACTGATCCATATTTGACTGATAAATGATGACCAACTTTTTGAATACAATCGCTTATTATATTAGGTGCTATGCCAGTATATCTTGAGGTTGATTTGATTGAATTAAATCTTTTAAAAAATCTGTTTGTTAGATCAAATCCGACATGTCGTATTGGATTATAATGATACATTATATATATTTATTGTTTAAATAGAAATAAATCTAGGGTTCGGGAACCTCTTTTCACCTCTCCAAATTTGGGAAGAGGGTGGGGATTTCTGAGATAGGATCCCTTTTTGATTTGAAAACCTCATCTTCTACTACTACTGAAATTAAAGGTCTTAAGTAAGTGTTTCCTTTCGGTGTTGTCTCTGTTACTCATCTGTCAATCACTGTTCACCTCTCGTTTCTCCATGGTACTTCCCGTACCCTTGTCTACGTGCTCTCCTGGCACTTCCGGATCCGTTCTTCCGACACTTCTGGTACTCTCTATCACGTGCTCCCTCCGGCACTGCGCCCCCATACAAACTGCTAACGTCACAAATAACGCCTACCACGTGCTTTCCACGTCCCTTCCCTCGTCTCCGATCCTTGGAAGTCCCCTCTAACACCCAAAGGTAAGCTTAATGTGGAATTAGAAGGTACGTATATTCTTGTCTCCTTGCTCTAATCTCAGAAGAATTAACCACACTCTCACAGACCTTTCATCAGAATAATGACGAATAAATTGACAGGTCAAGTCATGCACTCACATCTAAATATTCCATACATGCTTTGTTCTATAATAATTATGCTATAACAATAACAATATCATCAACGAGTTCTAATACATGCATACACATCCCTTATTGTTAACTCCGCAATAGAGTAACTATCATCATCAATAGCAATCAAACGCGTTTCCTACCCCATGAATTATAAAAAGACACATAAAAATATACAAATACTTAATTATATGTGTACAAGTCCAACAATAACTAACTCTGCACAATTCATAATCTATATATTCATATACTGATAAAGCAAGTACAAGTTCTAACAAAATTCTCTTATAAATTGAGTTATGCATTACTATGTAACATAGTAAATTACACAATCCACTTTGATTGCAGTCTAACAATCTATATACATGTACGTTAATCTTGCATATTAATAATTCGCTATACGCTACGTTACGATATGTTAATAATTCAGCTACACATGGAAGATTCTATTTCTAACAAATTAAAGTACATAATATTGTAGCAATCTTACAACACCTAGTTATGAAAGTAAGACAAATTCGGGCGAAGATATGTTACCTAAAGAAGCCTTTGTTCGCAAATCCAAACCTAGAATTCACTAGAATTCCTTCCCGCCTTTTAACGAGCGCACAACTCGGAGTATAGTCTAATGCCTCTCAACTTCTCTCCGATCCACCCCTGGCGAGGTTTACACATGTACTGATTGAAAAATGGATTTAGTCCGAACGTAAGCGGTTGCTTATTGACACCCCGCCCTAGATTTGAATCTCTTAGTTTTGACTGGATGCTGTCTGGTCTCTTTGAAAACTGCCCTGGGGTAATTTATCATTTACTTGTTTCTCTCGGGTTTCCGTCCCCCAAAGCCCGAAATTGCTTCCAAGCCAGTCGTGACATCACTGACTGATTGCAAAACAAACATAGGAGTCTCAACATGGTCGGCCTGGTGGTAGAATTCCCTTTGGATTTACATCGGACGGGTCGTTACAAAATGGTTAAACAACAGACAGGCAGTTTCTCTGTGTCTAGAATCGGGTCTATGGTCGTAATCTTACATAAAACGTATGGACATTATCTCAGATGCTCTTAACTACGAATTAACTATAAGAAGATATGTATATACATGAAGCATGAAGCATCAGCAAATCTTCCCACAACGTGACAAAGATATACATTCAAGATTGTATCTTTGCATCTGCCAGTAGTTCTTTCTAAATTTGATATACGTGACATTCGAATACCGCCATTTCATATCTTTAAGTTCCACGTGCATCGCACACACATCAACATTCTACAGTACATTATTCCATTTCTATGTCTCCTCTTTGTATTATGACAGTTATTAATCTCCATGAGAGAGAGAGAGAGAGAGAGAGAGAGAGAGAGAGAGAGAGAGAGAACATTCTTTTTTTATCATTTATCGTTCTAGCAATCTCAGTCCAACTATATTGGTAATATGGCATGCATTTACTTTAAAGTTTGTTTGTTTGTTTATTTATTTATTTATTTATTTATTTATTTATTTTAACATGCTGATCGGGAATCGGGGATTGTTCAGTGCAATCTCACCAAAACTGGACAATCATCAGATTTAGATACTCATGTATAACATGATCTAGAACAGGCTTCAGTGTCAGGGAGTTTAATGATTCCCTCTTTCTGTACGTCCGTCTGTTCTGTCTGTTGTTGGTATTGCAGATACATCAAACATGGGTTGCGGTTTCTCACTTTCTTTCAATGTGATCTTCGGAGAGGTTGGATCTCTCTCTCTCTCTCTCTCTCTCTCTCTCTCTCCTGTGACTCGCCGTAGGATTCAGGTTTCAAACAAGATAACATTTAATAAAATACGTAGAGATTAGCCATACCGATCTAATGAAGTTGCACTGAAAACCAAGTCTGACACCAAACCCATTAAAACTAACAGTATAATTTAGTTTATTTAATTTTGTTAATGTTTGATGTATTTCATGTAAACCTCAATTATAACTCCGAAATGGTGTTTTTGTTAGCTACTATTTTGTAACAAGTAGTGAAACTTGCAACATAACAAATGCCGTTTGCTCCCTTCCACACCCCAACCAACCCCTCTTTTTAAAGCGCGTTGTTAGCTGTTGTTTGTTTGTTTGTTGGTGATATTATTTGCTTGTTGCTTTTTTTTGGGGGGGGGGTATGGAACACACCGGTTTTGTGAAATAATTAGGACCGAAACATTCTTCGATTAAACAGCGCGAAATGCTGAATTCACCTCATAAATACTTCGTTAACAAATCATTAATGGCTCTTCAAGTTCATTTTTAAATTAAAAATGTCTTGATAAATATAAAACGTTTAGAAATTCTGTATGAGTATGGTATTCCTGAGCAAGATTAAAAAGTTTTCTTCAAATTTTTAAACCTAGAACAAAGAATGAAAATAACATGAGCATTGCTAGGTGTTCATTTATTTTCATAAACCGACTGTTTATGTACTAAATATTTTTAAAATGCTTTTCTTTAAAAAAAAGAGAAAGAAAGAAAATTACCACATGATCTCACTTGAGAAGTTGTTCAGGTACTCAGTACAACAGGAATGCAACGAATCGTTTGCTTTGAAACGGATGATTTAGAGCATGTATGGATACATGAAGTTTAATGTCTGTTGTGCAAGGCTAGTACAAGCTTATAAAAATAAAATCGTATGTTTCTGGCCTACCTTTGCGTCTAATGCATTTGAAAAGCGCTGTTATACTAACCTAGGGCCTCTCTTGCTAGTAAATGTCTCTGATTTCATACACATGCATATCGAAAGATCACTGTATGTTGTTGTTGTAGGGTTTAGTGTCAGTGTTTCAGCAGATGATAGGCTATACATGGCTATCAGTATATCTGGTAGAAGAAGAACCGCTACTGGCAAGATTTCTCACATACCCACATTGGCCGAGTAAAAAGCTCTAACCCACGCAGAGGTGAGATGTCCGTGATCTGTAAAGGCGAGCGCCTTAGACCACTCAGCCACCCCAGGCCCCGCCACAATGTGTAAACATGAGGTGTTGTTGTTTTGGAGTGTAACGTTACTTTTCATTGCAAGTTGGACTATACACAGTATAACTCGGAAGAACCCGGGAAAACCCTGGTAAGAACCATCAACCCACGGGAAGCCACTGGCTGTAAACAACATGAGAGAGAGAGAGAGAGAGAGAGAGAGAGAGAGAGAGAGAGTTCACTTGGAAGATTGGGGAGTGCGGTGAACTTTTAAAACTGGGGCTGATGAACGCTGAATGTCAAGAGAGGTTTTCTTCTCAGTTCTTTACGTGAAGGGGCATTCCTTTAAACAAATTAACAAATACTCTGAAAGAAGAAAGCATTTTATATTGTGTTATTATTCAACAAATAATAAGTTTCGGTCGAGACACATCTTCACTAGTCAAGGTTACCATAAGATAACCCTATCTACACCTAAGCGGATCGAGCAGATATATTGGTGCTTTGCCCTAGCGACATCTATTGGATTTCATGATTTGCCTTCCTTAGTATGTAATGCCAACTAACCAATAGCGTAGTGCATTGTACATCGGTCGAAAATGGTGGAGGCAATTGACCTAAAAAGGATACTTTGGAAGTTTAACATCGAAAGTATGCATATGTACGAGAGGGAAGTCATGACAGGTGTATTTGAGTGAGAGGTATTTGTACAAACACGGACCGGCACTGGAAAATTGCTTATTTATCCGTCCATTCAAGTTATGTGACGCCTTTGTCTCGATTATGCAGGAATAGTGTTCAAATTTGAAGCACAGAAATCTCTGCTCGATACGCCAAGGAATAGATAGGTTTATCACAACAGAACCTTAGCTAGTGAAGGTGATCGAGATACGGCAGGTCGGATCTATAGTTTTAGTCCCCCATGATTAGAATGTGCACTATACCTGAGCCGCATCACAATCTTCATTCGGTTATCACGGCGTCCTCCGTTGTCTTAATGGGACATTGCTCTTAACATCTTGCGTCATGCTAACAGCCAACTTGCAAGTTTAATTGCGCCATATTGTAACTTTCAGTATGTAAACGTTTTACCTGTGTAATTCGTAACAGTATATTTATAAAATAAACCTGTCAATCGCAAAGAGAAAATTTAGAGTTGGAAAGACACAATTAAAAATGTTAACATGCATAATATTCACAATGCACGCAAAATCACTCAAATGGAATCTGAAGACACGAAATTGCGGTTTTGTAATATCATACCTAGCCCACTCAGTAATAAATATTGGCAGATTCAAAGATGCAATCTAGAATATGCATCCTACACACAGAGAAAATTGAAAACAGAATAATTCAAAATAGAATATACAACATAGAACTAACAGTAAATTCAAATAGTATAATGCAGAATAAACAGCATATAATAGTAATAATAATAATGATAATAATAATAATAGAAGAAGAAGAAGATACATGCATGGAATTAAAATACTTCCATAGAATTATAGCCGTAATCCCCTTCCATAACATCGTGCTCATGGATTATTTTCCTATATGTTTCAAGTGATCCGCCTAATACAAACAAATCGAAGACCTTTACTAAAGCTTCCAATCAATAAGCCTCTGAAGCTAAAATCAACACTAATAAATTTCATGGCTATGCAAATGTTCAGTTAAAGAAAAGGCTAGAATGGGGTGATTTACAAACAGCTGAAAATCGACCTGATCTACTTCAAAGGTGAGCGAATAGAGAACAACGCACACTTAATTTTGTCAATAGACCTTCCCTGAACTAAATAATCATTAATCTGCACAGGTAAAACGTGTGTACATAAACAAACAGCAGCAGAAAGAAAGGTGTAAGAGATAGTTCAATGCGGTATTTTCCGTTTACTATTATAGCTGCACATGCCTGAATGACCTCACAGAACTTAAAGTCCAACTCAAACAGTTAGTACACTGTCATATACCAAATAAAACGTGACATAATTACAAATATAAGGCATACCAAAAGAATATTAATGTAAATCAAAACTATTTTTCAATCATAATACAATTTGGAAAGCACATCTTTGTCAAATATTGATGTCAAAACTAGTCACGATCAAATACATTAGAAGAAAGAAAATGAACTTAATATCGGGGACATATATAGCTATTATATACGTCTATGCTAATTTGTTTTCAGTGCTTTGAAAAAGGAGGGATTCTCCCAGTTCAGAATGGATGGGTTTCAATTTACGTTTGATCCAATTTTACTTAGATTTTTAAATAAACGTTTCGACCCTACACTCCCATCCTCCGATCTGCCACTGGAATACAAGTTTTTATCTCGTTACAACGGTATTAATTAGATAAAGATATTTCAAAAGAATGATTATTAGGAACTTAAATAATGCTTTTATTTTTCACATACATGTGTAGAGATGCAGTTATTGTACGCAAACTAGACGATGTTGACGTTAATACTGACGAAAGAAATGGTTACTTAGAATCAAAGCAGGTAAAGATGAAAAAGTATATACAACAATTCCGTCTGTCTTAGAATAACAACCTTTTTCTTCAACGGATGTACCAAGTAACTTCATATATATATAT
>JAECUM010009775.1:0-37056 GCA_016617855.1 Megalonaias nervosa | reverse complement strand
TTTTTTCAATCTTCTTGAAAGAAGTAATCCTCTGCTTGTTTCATAATCCATTCTTCGTCCAGGATTTCGTCTTCTTCAAGGAGGTAATCCTCCATTTCTTTCCTACGTTGTTCTTCCATTTCTAGTTTTTTCCTCCTTTTTGCTCTCCTTTGTTTTCTCCTAATTTCTTTCTCTCCCTCTTTTTCGGTCCTCTTCATTGTTTCTGCTGTTTGGGAACCTAATGTTGCCAAAGTCAATGCCTGCTTTTGTTCCTGCGATGTTGGATTTCTACCTGATGCTTCAACTATTGGGGTTGCCCGTACTTTTGACTGTTGTTGTTTTGGACTATTTTCTTTCTCTCTCTCTCTGTTTCGGTCATCTTTGTTGTTTCTGCTGTTTGGGCACCTAATATTGCCAAAGTCAATGCCCTTATAGTTTGGATGTTCTGTTGTTTATTCTCTTGTACGTCTGTTTTCTGGCGGGATCCCTGTTGCATTTGTGGATTTTGCTTAGTCTTATTAACTGTCATCAATGTTTCTCTGGATTTTTGTTTGGAATGTTGTGGTTGTTGTTGCTGTTTCTTCTACCACGCTTGGCTGTAGATCTTTTGGATTCGTCTCTTGTACTTGTTGTTTTGGCTGTCTTAGTTGTTGTTGCTGTTGTTGTATAGATGTTTTCTCTTGTGGTTTTTGTAATTGTTGGTTTTCTGGATTTGTTTTTTCCTGCTGTGTCTTGGGTCTTGGTTGCTGTTTTGTTGGTTCTATTTCAGTTCTTGAGTCTGTTATGTCAAGTGACTGTTGGTTTTGTTGTTGCTGATGTTGCTGATGTTGCTATTCCAGGTTTCCTGGACATTTGTGTGGGGTATGCCCCGTTAGTCCACATCTGTTGCATTTCCTATGATGAATACAGCCTTTATACCACGTTTTAGTAAGAAACAAATAAGTAAAAGGCTCTTTTCACGTCTCTTAGTTAGCCTTTTTCTATTTCGAAGATCCGATTCCCATTGTAAATGGATGTCAGGGGAATGGTGTCTAATCTGGCCGATATAACTTTTATATTGAACTTCTCTTCAAATCTCTCTTTTGTTGCCCGCAGGGGTATCTCTAAAGGGATGTCACTCAGATGTAATTCTCCTGTTTGTTTTTTTAATTTTCTTCAAAATTGGTGTAGGTTCCTTTACTGTAACCGGCTGCCCTTTAATCGTCATCTCTCCATATGGTAATATTGGCTTCTTATCCCTCGGTCTCAGCATGTAACCTTTGTACCCTTCTCTGTTTATTGAGTACGTTCTTTTTACCAAATCTGGGTTAATAACCTTTATTGCGACCATGACGTCCGCTGTTCCTGGTACTTGCTCTCTTGTTATTCTTGTCATATCTAGAAATTGAGTCCCTTCTTGGTGTAGACATTCTAAAAAAGATCCTTCCTTTCTCTCTACTTTTCTTATCTTAAAGAAGTTGTCCAATTTCCATGATTTCAGCTTATTGGCATTTTGTACTGCCATTTTCTCACGTGCAGCTCGCTCTTGTGAGTTGTAGTCATTGATCATCTTCTTTCACTGTTTTGTTGTTGTAAATGTGTCTTTGTCAATATTAATTATTGTTTTAGATCCGTGATTCTAAAATTCCCATTCATCAGAGTAATGTCCTTCTTTCTTTAAATCTGCTTGGTCCTTGCCATTTTGAGATTTATTTACCAATGACTTTACTTGTCCAACAGGAGTTTAAGAATAAATAAGTAAATATTCCGGCTAAACTCCAGGGAAAACGGGCGACCAACTGGAAGATACTGGGTAGCTTTCTCACATACTCATGTTGGCTGAGCCAGAGACTCGAACACACAAGGACAGAATTGAGATGTAAGTGATCTGAAAAAAGCGAGTGCCTTAAACCACTCAGCCACCTGGGGCCGTAGACCACTCAGCCACCTGCGGGTCTTAGACCGCTCGGCCACCTGTAATTTTACTTTGATCATGAAGTGAATCATTTGACAGAACAAGCATGAAAACGTCTGACATATTTAGTACAAAGGACTTTTAAAACTAATTTTTACAATAGTTTAGTTTTGTTAAAAAATAGTTATATTACATTTTCTCTAGTTAATTATTTTTATGTCAGATTGTTTTACAGATTATCATACGCTCGTGACCAGTAAATTGAAACGCGGTGCGGTACGGCCATTGAAAGACAATGCTAGAGACGGGGGACTCCTAACAACGAACTCACTCATAAAACTTCTTTTGAAGTAACGTAGGATGCAGCAATCTGAGAAGTGTCGCGTCAACTATACACGTGGACGTTGGACGTTAATTCTTTATCATATATGCCCATATATATGCATATATATATATATATATATATATATATATATATATATATATATATATATATATAATTTAAAGAATTTCAACATCCTTGCCTTTTAGCTTTCGATCACCATAGTCAGGATTGTGCTGACGTGCCACTAAAATTTATACATACATATGTATTTATTCACAGAACCATTGTGTTATGCATTTTAAAAAATGTTATTTTAAATAAAGTAAACTTTCCTATAGAAAAAAAGAAAGAAGAAAATAAGGTTGACCAGTCATCTGAGTCAATAATATTCATTTGTGGGCGAGGGGGGGGGCTTTACTTTTCTTTATTCCTGTACTGCCCTACCGGTCCAGACCATTTGACGTCAATGGTTATTGTACCACACGACATGCCTATGGAATAAATAAATAAATAAATAAATAAATAAGGAAATGTCGTGCGGGAAACGGACAAAAGGTCAGCCCTTTTTGTTTACAAACAGTTAATCTATTCGTGTACCAGATGAATATTTCCTTTAAATTAATTGTAGGTGCCTTTGTCTATGTTTTTTTCGGCATTTAACTGATCTCACTGAACTGATCTCACTAAACTGATAAAGATATTAATCAAACATCATCAGTTAGCGTGTAAATGAAGATTATAAAGAAGAAATATTGTAAAACACAAAATGATACGTTATGCATTTGTTATTTCTACTTTATTGCAGTATCATCGTATATTTGTGTCAGTTAAGAAGTGGTATGTACAGGTGCACCGCTGGCGACCAACCCTTATCGTATGATAAGCTTAGAGCATTAACGGCGTTCGTTTCCTACTGTGACTGTCACTGAAATGATATGTTCACGTATATACATGAAAGGTTAAGCCGATGAGTTATTGCACGAGCCGAAAGACAGAGAAAATAATATCTTGAAAGCATACGAAAGTAATATTGAAATGCTAGTTTCAACACAAAATAACTTGGGAGAATATAAAATATCATGCTTTACGGACTTGAATTTCTCTGATGTCTTTCTAGATAGATAAATACTCTTGTGTCATATTTTTATACCTCTACCGGAAGCGTTTGTACATCACTCTGCTCTTCTCCGGGAACGGCAAGGTTCATGTGTATCATTAATCAATACCAACCAATGCCTCTTGGAATTTCATCTTCGTTGCAATAATTTTTTGTAGTCATTTTTCCGAAATTAATGGGAAATCAAATTTACAATTGCAACAGATTCAGTTACATTCCAGATGGATGGCGATTCAATCGGATTAAAATCAGATCTCCTTTGTCTTTTACGTATGACAGTGGCGATCTGATTTTAATCAGACTGAATGGTGATTTCGAAAGCATCTACTGTGCAGTTCAGGAATGGTTAATATAAATTCTTTGGTCGCGGGCAACTAAAATTATGTTGCTACAACTGAGCTCCCACTTTTGAACATTGATTGCAAATGCTTATCGTCACACACACACACACACACACACAGAGCGAATGTTTAGTTTACAGAGGTTCTCGATTTTCTGATATGAATAAGACATGATTTGGTGATTCCTCACAAAAATATAGCCTGTTAGTATTCAAAACAGATATATTTAATAACAGATTTAATTTCATGTGTGTTTCTGTATCTTGGCTTGTATTTCCTTTGCACTGTCTGTCTTTATGTTCCTATTAAGATTTGGTTTTATTGGATTTTGTTATGTATATTTAATTTAATTGTTTGTCTATTAGTTTTAATTTTTTTCTTTTTTTTTTATTCCATTACACGTTATTGTAATGTAGCATTGTTTGCCGACTTGACCTTGTCCAAAATTGAGTTCATTTCTGCTTGACCTGATTGACTTTTTAAAAAAAAAATTCATTTATGTAAACAACTAATAATAGCTTCATTATTCTCTATGTGTATGAGCTCATTAACAGAATTATTATTCAAATAAAAAAGAAGGCGTAAATATGTTGATCAGGGTCAGGGTTTTGGAGATTCCCAAATGAATTTTATAGGTTATTGTGTTGTGTATAAACAAGGCTCATTAGATCATTCTAGAAAGTTATTTTCCATTAGGTAATGGTTGTTTTTAGAACATGCTAATTTGTGACCTGAGGTCAAACAAAGAACTATATTATCTTGTGACTGTGAGGATTTTACCAGTCATGCTTTAATACCTAGCACTTTAAGATGTGTTATGTTGTGACCAGTTTGGGCTGAATTTTATTTTCTTCAAATTATTTAATTAAAATGATTACTTTCTCTGGAAATACAAAAGTGCTATGAAATAATTCTTGGATAAAGACATTCACTGGAATTTATACTGAATTCAAACCAGGAATAATATTTCTGTGATTCAACAAGAGACCGTTGACACATCAGTACTTCCTAGGCTATAAGACACGTCATCGCCTTCAATTCTGGATCTTTTCAGGACTTGAACTGAGTGTTATTCAGGACTTTTTGTTGTTAGGACTTGTGTTTTTAATTCTTGGATTATTTGTGTATTTTATTTGCAATACCCAAGTTCTTTTTTCTCATTTTTCACTTTGTATTCAAGGGAAATAAATTATTTGTTAAATTTTACAAAGCTTGTTGTCTTCACTCTTTTCTGTTACTTATTTTAAGAGCATAGACTCGTAAGAGTTTAATTCTGCAGATGCATCAAAAGCACATGCTATGTATGTCTCTGAAATTGGTGCACAGGTGGTACTGAAAGTTTCTTTTGCTTTTCAGAGTATAGTTCACCTGAGTTTTGTACTGAAATTATATATGCAAATGTCCAGGATTATATATATATATATATATATATATATATATATATATATATATATATATATATATATATATATATATATATATATAACACTCACGTTAAATAACTTCACTGGCATGTGCACGTCACTCATATATTCTATATTCTAATTACCATATATCTTGGCAAAATAAACAGAAATATCAAATTTGATCAAAATTTTCTGAGAAATAAAGCCTGTGAAATGGCAACAAACTGATAAACAAAATCACCTAAATAATATTCCTAGCTTGTATATATTTGTAAGAAGTCTGCAACATGGTCAAAAGTACATTCAAATGAATGCCTGATCACCTCGTGCACAAATGCCAACTGTAATCCAAGTTGATAAGCGTATGCTATGCTTAATCAAAATCTGTTCAAAAACAGGGGTGTCCCTAGGACACTTGATGACCACCCCCCTCACATTTTAGTGATCCAAGTTGCAAAGAGGACGAAATATGTTAGGGCTTGCTACAGCCGTATGCATCGAAGTATATCAATATATATGCATACATGAACATTCCAATTTGATGAAAAGTAAAAATTATCTTTTCTTCACAGAAGACTTGCCCACATCCTAGAACAACACTGCATGTATGAGCATGTACTATAATGACTTGAATGTAAAGTTGATCAAAACATATATCGTTGACAGCTGTTTAAAATGGTACTACTAGTTGGATGGTTAAGTTATCAAAGTAATGAATAGATATGTAGATGGTTTGTGCCAAGGAATATAAATCATTAGGAGTGGCAGTCACGTGAATTCAAAACCTCATAACATGGTAGGTTTTTTAGAAAAAATGTAAATAACCTACAATGAATCGTGCATATTTCCTTCATATCTATAACAATTGTACAGAAATTTCAAAGCTAAGTAAATTAAGGATCAAGGTCACTTGAAAATAGGTCAAATTTCAAAATAAGTTTTTTTCAGAAAAATAATTTACTATCCTCTCAATGCATCACATATATCCCCATTACTACGCAACAAACAATGTACATAATGTACAACAACTGTAAGAGACATTAATGCATGGTGGGAAGTTCAAAATGCATGTTTCTGAAAAATTCATTTAGCACCTTCATAATGCATCATGGGAATCTCTATTACCTCTGCAACACTTGCTGAAAGTATCAAGGCAATGCATTAAAACTGTAGGAGTTGAGTACACAAACTAGAAAGCCTACCTTGGGATGTCACTAAAACGATTGAGAAAATTCATAAACCTTTGTTTTATTTTCGAAAAAAGTTATTTAGTACTGTAACAATGTATTATGCACATCGCCATCACATCTGCAACAACTGGAAGGTAAAACTCTGAAAACTTGGCAGATGTTGATTACACAAACTAGGGAAATGACATAAGGATGTCACAAGGTAAAATAAGCAAAGTTCCAAACACGGTAATATTTTAGAAACTTTATTATGAGTATTTATAATGCTTCATGCACATCTCCATTACGTCTGCAAACAACATGCTATATTTAAAGCCACTGCATCAAAAAAGTGAAGATGATTACACGAAAAAGGCATTCTAGCACGCAGTGTCCATACAAGTGTAATCCAGCCATTTTTGGGGTGGCAACATATAAACAAGTACATTTTTTTAGCACTTCCTGCTGGAACGAAACTTAATAAGCCAATAAATAAAACTATATATGAAGCAATATGTAATAAAGCAATAAATAAAGCTGTATATATGAAGCAAATATTGCATAATATGAAGAGCATTTATTTTACATCAATATGGTTGCATAGCAACAACAGACACACTGGAATTTATTATAAATCTAATACAGAAATCAAATAGCACACCATATTCGGTTGACACAATGTACTGATATATATATATACACACACACACACATGGCGGTGACACCTAGTACCCTAGATGCCATCTTCAAATATTTTCCTGTAACATTATTTGTATTCTTGAAAGATCACTCCAAACTTGGCTATAAATAATGTAAATTAAACTAAATGCTACTTAAATTTGTATTAAAAAAGTATATAAAACACAAATACAGCAAACATGACTGTAAAGGACACTCGTTGGATTATAGAGCCTTGTTTTTAAGTAAGCAGATGACTCATTTTCTTTGTTCACATTGTTAAAACGAAGTCATATGAACATTCGTTTGCTTACCAAGGCCCAGCTACTTGGAACATATTGCCCATAGATCTTAAATGCGATGGCACTGTGTCTTCACTCAAGAGTACTCTTAAAACGCACCTATTTTGACTGCAAGAACGGACTTAAAGACTAAATAATGTTTGCTTCTTTAATTATTGTATGTTTTTGTTTTGTACATGTAATTTCATGTTGTTTTTGTATTCTTGTCTTTGTATATGTTTTTAAGTGTTATCTAATATTTTGCAATGCTTAGAACTTCTAAACATTAGGCACTTTACTAAGTCCACATTTTTATTGTTATTGACTATTTGAAGGTTTGTATTTTAGGTTTTAGAACTTTTCGACTCCAAGTATATAAATATATACATATTCTAGATGGTTATAGAATGACAAAATGTAATTAATCATGATACAAAAAACTTTTGTTAAAGAAATATGAAATCAGAATTTCATAATCTCAAATGACTTTCAGATCACAGAGCAGAAATGAAAGTGTGATGAAAACCTAAATTACGTAACTTAAAATATTTAACTAGGACATTGATCCTGAAGATAGAATCCCCGATATGGTATGCTGCATACCATAGATCCTGATGATATAATTCCCAATATGGTATGCAACACACCATCGATCCTGAAGATAGAATCCACCAGATGGTATGCAACACACCATTGATCCTGAAGATAGAATCCCAAATATGGTATGCAACACACCATTGATCCTGAAGATAGAATCCCCAATATGGTATGCAACACATCATTGATCCTTAAGACAGAATCCCCAATATGGTATGCAACACACCATTGATCGTGAATACTGAATCCCCAATATGGTATGCAACACACCATTGATCCTGAAGATATAATTCCCAATGTGATATGCAACACACCAGCTGGTGATCATGTATAATAATGAAAAGTTTCTTACCTTAGTCTCAAAAAGTTTTGAAGTTACAGTGCAAAATGGGAAAAAGTTTTGGAGTAATGACCTTAACCTTTATGAATCAATCAATAATGTGGTGCATGAAACACCTTTCTGTGATGATAAAAACCAGCATACAATATTTATACAGTATGCAGAAAACTTCAGCTAACTCCAAAACTTAACCAGGAATGTACAACTCATGTAAATGCAAAAAGCTAACCCTTCAGCCCACTCACCTTGGGGTAGGAGCTATAAAACACACACCAAATTGTTGTCTAGGACCTAGCAAGAGATCATGTTGACATTCAGTGAAGATTTACATAGGCTGATGCTTTTGTCTGTGCCAAAGCTGATATCACAGCCAGGGATGGTACAATAATTCACCTCTAAAATTGGCAGCTTTTATATGGCTTATCATGCTGTGATTCTGAATTGCAAAATTTGAATAATGGCTGCTGTGACCAAGCTTTTAGCATTTGTATATCTTATATTTCTGTGAATTGTATCAAAGCCAAATTAAAAATGAATCTATTCGATTAAAAATAATTCCAGCAGCACTAAACCAGACTACTGTCTTCTTACTCCAATTCTTTTGGATGCCAAGGATCCCAAAGGCAGAATGATTTGTCATTTTTCCATAGTAGGAAAAGACACCACCTGTGGGTGTGAGACAGAAACAGGCAGCTCTATTTAAACTTTACAACAGTGGTTCCCAATGTGGTGCGTGTGAGCACCACCATGCCAACCAAGGCTTTTTTTGGGTGCTTGTGTTTAGGCTCCTAACTTTAAAAATCAAAATTATATGTTTTTATGAAAAAAGGTTATAATGGATAATGAAGGCCATAATCTGAGAAGGGGCCACAACTTAAGATCATGAACTCACAAGAAATGTCAATGCTATGAGTATGCAAAGGAATATCAGAGTCTGTAAGTAGTTGTGGTTGGTGCCTGCCACTCTCTCATTACTGTCAGTGTGACACAGGCACATAAAGGTTGAGGATCACTGTTTTACAGCACGAGATATGCAGACCCTCATGTACAGGTGGCACAGAATAATTTTGTAAATTGACCCCTGTCAAATTTGTAACTTAAGGCTATAATGTGAGTGTTTCAGCTATTATTACTTAATAATTAAAAGATATAGATGTATTTATGAACCAGTTGTTTCAGTCTTGTATTGTTCTTGAAAAAGACGTGAGACATGCACACCTATCATAGTTACTTCATTATATGCAGACTTTGAAATATCAATTCTGCTAAGAAACAGAGCTAGCCATACATAGCAGTAGATACATGGGTTCAATGCCACTAGAATATCTCAAAAACGGCCTGGATGGCAACTATTTTGAATTGCATCAAGCTGTTTAGCACAGAATGATTTCAAATATTATCACCTCGAGAATGAGGTAGCATTTGGACTGTGAGCATCATTTTGTGTCAAAAATTACCTTTGGATGTTAAAATTGCACCTGTGTATTTGGGCATGGGGTGCATAAACTTCTTTCTCTATGAACTTCCATTAACTTGTCAGATGAAGTGAATGATAGTCATATGGTTTGTTATAATAAATACAGTAGCTATCCCCCAAAATTGACCTTTTTTACCTAACTTGTATATTTTATTTTTTTAACAAATTTTATATTAGGCAAGTGGATGCAGCATTAAATTTATGCATTAAAAACTGTCAGCACCCTCACATTTTTGGGGCACTGTTTTATGGACTCTGGTCATGATTATTACTTCCAGTTCAGAACCCATAAATGAAGTCCAAGTCTGTTTTTAGAACATTCTTTCCATCTCATTTTGGTGGTAATAAAAGAGTTAGATTTAGGCATTCTTGGTACTGATTTAAAAGTTTTGAAGTTAATTGTTAATTCTTTAGAATATGAGCATTATGGTGTGGTTGTCTGTGTACTTTTGTGACAATGCATATCGAGTAATGATGCGTTGTTACTGGTCTGCAAGTGATATCTGTGACCCACTGCAAGAGTGTTTACTTACAGTCAAGTCTGTCAAAACAATGCCTGATAACCTATAACAAGAACTTCACCAGGAATACATATTTGAAGATACTTTAGATTACCATATGATTTATTAGGATTTAGACACTCTGTAAAGTTCAGCACTGATAAACAAATCTACAGACTATATAGGAAAATTAATTGTGAGCCGAGTTCTGTCAATGTCTTAGCCATAAAAATTAACTGTCAGCCGAGTCCTGTCAGTGTCTTAGCTATAAAAATTAATTGTCAGCTGAGTCCTGTCAGTGTCTTAGCCATAAAAATTAATTGTCAGCTGAGTCCTGTCAGTGTCTTAGCCATAAAAATTAATTGTCAGCTGAGTCCTGTCAGTGTCTTAGCTATAAAAATTAATTGTCAGCTGAATCCTGTCAGTGTCTTAGCCATAAAAATTAATTGTCAGCCGAGTCCTGTCAGTGTCTTAGCCATAAAAATTGTCAGCCGAGTCCTGTCAGTGTCTTAGCCATAAAAATTAATTGTCAGCCGAGTCCTGTCAGTGTCTTAGCCATAAAAATTAATTGTCAGCCGAGTCCTGTCAGTGTCTTAGCCATAAAAATTAATTGTCAGCCAAGTCCTATCAGTGTCTTAGCAATAAAAATTAATTGTGAGCCTAGTCCTGTCAGTGTCTTAGCCATAAAAATTAAAATTGTAATGCCAAGTTTGTTATTAAAGATAAGAAACATGAAATTTGAACATCTTGTGCACATTGACTTTATAATTAGAATTCAAAATTTATATTTTAAACTTTGATTAAGACACTTAATTTTTACAATTTTAAAATGGATGTTTTATTTTTTAATTTTGCCTTATGTTCATATTTATAGTCTCTATGGGGTAAAGACTCATTACTATTATCATCATTACTCATTATCTAAAGACTCATTACTATTATCATCATTACTCATTATCTAAAGACTCATTACTATTATCATCATTACTCATTATCTAAAGACTCATTACTATTATCATCATTACTCATTATCTAAAGACTCATTACTATTATCATCACTGCTACACCATATCAAACTGCAGATATGTGGATTATTTTCAAATTCTGTCAGAGAAAATATCTTTCAAATTCAAAATGAAGCCTTTAATCAAAACACATGAAGACCTGTTTTGTAGCTGATATTGTGCTTTTAGCTTGTCTATACTATTTATTATGGGTCTAAGCAGTTAATTTATGTGTTTATGATAGGATGATCGTACGAACAACACACCTGCTTGTACGACTTTCAAAAACCATTTATAAACAGTTACATGGCATAAAGAGAAGATGAAGGTGAAAACTAGAAGAGCTTACTCTGGTTAACTACTATTTCAAACTGTCAGAAAATGAAATGTCGAAAGAAATATAGGTCAAAGAGATCAAATGTACTGACCCTCAAAATATTATGCCAGAAATGTTCAAAGAGATTATCAGAATTAACTTTGTACAACTGATCTTAACATGGTTATATGTCTCAGATAAGCAAACGTCCATACAATTGAGAATGTTTAGGATCAGAATTTGATGTACAGTACATTACAATTGATCTGACTGCACCTATAGTCGATCTGTTAGACACATGCATGGCTGTATGCACTTGAAATATTCCAAAATGTTATTTCCATTATAAATTTACTTATGTATGGTAATGTATTTTAATTTAGTACTTTGACAGTATGTGACATTGTAGCATCAGCTGACATCACATTCAAGCAAAACATCCTACTTAATAATTGTTAACAAACACCTTTAAACTGTTAAAATATATCCCAGACATGTACTAACATATCATCTTAATCATCATAGGCTGCACAACTGATTCTTAATAAGTACATGGTACATGTCCATCACATGCATAGTTGAAATAGGTATGGGAGTTAAATGTGTGTTAATACATGGAGTACATCATCTCAAAAAACTTCTAGATAACTTATGAACTTCACTGTGAGATCATCATTAAAGATACTTGAGACTAACATGTGATTTATTAGGATTTAGACACACTAGAAAGTTCAGTAATGACAAATGTCAGGACTGTATAGGAAAATAACTGATATCTGAATCCAGATTGAACCTCTAATATGAAAGCTCTCAACATGAACGAAGGGGAACTAACTCTTACCATGTGTACATGTGTTGGAACACTGTTTATTACATGCTGATGGATATATATTATGACAAGTTTTAACCACATTAAATTTATGCATATTATAATTTCTTAAACACATTGTGTGTATATCACATTGAATATGATATTTTCAACAAAGCATTTATAATGAAAAATCTAGTGGTCCCTCGCTTGTAAGTCCACCCCATCTACAGTGTAAGGCTGGCATAAGAAAAAGATGGCCTCTCATAAGCAGGAAAAATGGTTAAAATATAATATTTTGGCATCAGGCAAGGTGACATTAAAAAGGGGAGACCTCATAAGAGAGGACCATTGTAATTTTAAATTTAATTATTCTCACCTAAAATTCTCTTAAAATATAAAAGACCTTATTTTCAATACCAATTTACTATACCATCCACGAATGAAGTTTGATAAAGAAAGCACATTGTTTTTGGTTTAATACTAGAGCTATTTCTGAACATGCCTTGATATATACCGCTATACACTGCAATTAGATTGGGGACCAACAATTTAATTTTCTGGGGCAGTGACCTGACATGTTCTAAAATTTCAGTCTGTCAAAAGCTGGAAAAATATATCGTGTTGATTTATAGCAAAATAACAACATATAAAATCCACTATATTATTCAGGGAAGCAAATAATTATCTTGAGATCAAAGAAAATAAAATATCTCAGCTCAAAAGAAAATCACAGCCACCCTCCTCACAAAAAATTAAATGTACCTTATAGTGCACATTAATTTTTTAAGACTTCGTAATCTAAAAACTGGAACAAGAAAAGGATGACAATGGCTGACACCCTGTGGATGACACCCTGTGGATGACACTGTGTTGATATTAAAGAGCATGTTGATAAAAATGGGAAGTGGTATTACTCGACCAGGGTTTGAACTCACAACCTCCTGCATCCAAGGCGGATGCTCTAACCACTAGGCCACCAAAGTGGTCCAGAAACAAGTATAGCACACTGCAGCTTCCAACTGCAATTCACTGTAAGAAAACAAAGAAAAAGGAACTTCACCAATTTCACTAATGTAGTGATAGTGACCAATAGAATGAGTACAACTATTTTGCACACGAAAATGCAAATTTCTTTGCTGTTCCAAGATTTGGGACAAAAATAAATGTCCTTTGTCTATGTTTAATGGTAGGACAATCACAAGAGGAATTTTACTATGATGTATAAGCAGAAATTTGAAAATATTCTTGAAATGAATAAAAAACGTAAGAAATATAGACCAGACCTAATCATCAATTAAACCAATAAATAAACCACTCATTCACCAATTGATTGATTGATTGATTAAGTTTAGGGATCATATATAAGGTAGGTTTACTGTGTGCAAACATTTGCAGGAGCAGGAGTGAAGAGTTTGATCCTTATGGCAAAACCAAAGACTTCAAAGACTTTCTCCTAGTTTGCTGGCAGCCATTTGCATACAGTAAATGGTGTAGTATCACAGTTCTTGCATAATAAATTATTCAGGACACAAAATATAATAATAAATAATACAAAAAGTAGTTTTATAAACATTATACAAGCAGCACATGAAATTTTGATGTTTGAATACAGCTGCTGTCATAAAATGTATGACATCAAACCAGACAGGACTAGGTCAATCATGTAAGAATTAACAGTGTTGTTTAGTGACTGACATGGCAGACTTTGGATCATATGGTAATCAGTCCCAGTCTGGCTATTGCTAATGGATGCTTGAATAAACCAATCAACCTTGCTTGTTCCAACCAACCAAACTGTAAATAGATACCAGTATCTTCTGGGAGACTAACTTCTGATGGTTGGCATCCCAGTCCAGTGGAGTCTAGCCTGGGTGACATGGCCCATTTTGGCTTTTAACAATGAAAGCCAAACTGGCTTGGGGAAGAAACAGAAAAGGGAAATGGAAATCAAGTGCTCAAATTCTGCAGAATTAGGCATTACTGTGAGAATTGAGTAAGGTAAATTTAACAATGAAAACATAGCATTGAATGTAAATAATATACTGATGTAAAACTGATGCCAGTCAGAAAGAATGTGTTACAATGAATGTTACTGAGTACTAGCAAAAGGTACTTTTTGAGTTCATGCACAAGAAGTCATAAACTTGATGATGTCAACAGATTCTTAAGGGATAAAGTCAATATCTCTCTCTCTCTCTCTCTCTCTCTCTCTCTCTCTCTCTCTCTCTCTCTATATATATATATATATATGTATATATATCTGTTTGATTATAAAATTCAAATTGCAAAATTTCTGCAGTATTTCCCTACCCTGATTGAAATCCATGATTTCTCTATGCAGTTAGAGCCTAAACAGGCCAAGACTACATGCTAACCAATTACTTGTAGCCATATGATGATTTGGAAATCAAGGTTACATGTAGCTATCTGTGTTGCGCCAGTATCCCATTCCAGTAAAGTCAATTTCTCACAGTCACTTGATGACATGGAAATCAAGGTTACATGAATCTAATCTGTGATCTGCCAGTATCCCATTCCGGTGGAGTCAATTTCAGTGGCTTGATTTAGAAAACAAGATTAGCTAACCTGTGATATGCTAGTTTCCCATTCCAGTGGAATCAATTACTCACCGTTGCTTTCTGACATGCAAATCAACGTTAGCTTCAACCTTATGAATCACATAAACAGATCAGAAAACACTGGCCTTTTAATGTATATTTTTCACTATAATATCGCATTGCTTGTGTTTGCCATTTTCTTCCTGGCTAGTTGATCCAGACAGAAGACTGGGTCATTTGGCACTGGAAGCCCTGATGTCAATCTCGGAGCAACGTTGAGCTGAAAATAGTGCTCAGCAACTGGTGTCCTGTGTCCATGGCAAGCAGTTGTTTGAGTTCTAAACAAAATAATGAGTAAAATTTAAAACCATAGTACCAAAACATGCCTGATAATCCAATTAGTAACACTTTTAATAAGCTTTGACAATAATTTTTGCATGTCGAATTTTAATTATTTAATGGAGACTGAGTTGAAATTCATGGTTAATATAACTTTTAGTATCAAGATCAAAACATAATTTTCAACAGATCAACCATGGCTGTCATATTAAATGTAAAATTGGCAGCATTAGTACAGAGCTACACAAATTGTTTTAGAAATGTTTCTATAAAAACACAAATGTCCAATGATTAATTATTCTGAAAGAATAATGATCCATGTATGTAACCCTTAATGGTATCATGAATTTTAAAAACTCAATGCAGGGCAAAATACATAACAAAATTCAAGCAAGAATGACCAATAACTAGTACTGGCCAAACAACAATAAGCACAAGAAATTGCTGCTAAATGAACAACAACAAAAAAACAAAAACAATGAATGATAAACCACAAATGATGAAAAAAATAAGATTTAAGACACAATCATTATCAATTTGAAAGTAATTGTGTTTAAATATCTTAATAAAAGAAAGATCCAAACAGTAGAGTATCCCAAGACTTACATGCTGCCTGACTCCTTGAAGCTTTTAAGATATCAGTAAATGTTTTGACTATTGTATTCAAATTGTGTTTGCTTTTCTAATTAAATTAATAAAAATTTAATTTAATTAATTAAATTTTAACCATTCTGAACTATTCTCCATTATAAAATTACTGACTGCTACTAAATAATTTCTACCATGTGTCATCTGTTTTTATAACATCAGCAGTTACATGTTGATGTACAATGTTCATTAAAATGAAACGCAAAACACTAAACTTAAAAATACTTAAGTAAATATTGTCCTATATCAAAAACATTAAAGATCAAAGCCAGAAAAAATATTTAAACTAAGATTTAAAAGTAATATTAGACTCTGCTGGGTACAAGTTGTCTATTAAATATGGGATTAAGTAATATTTCAACTCTTCTGGAAAAAAGTTTTCTGTCAAATGAGGGTATATCAGTGATATTTTGACTCTTCTGGGTACAAGTTGTCTATCAAATATGGGATTATGATTCTTTCTAAGTTACTTTCTTCATGAAGTTTTGCAAATGTTAAAACTATTGTAAATTGTTTTCCAAGCCATTCCTGAATAAACAAAATAAAACATAAGCAACTCTTGAACAGTTGAAAGGATAAATGGTAAATGATAAGCAGATAAATGGTAAATGATGAGATGATAAATAGTAAATGATGAGATGATAAATGGTCAATGATGAGATGATAAATGGTAAATGATGAGATGATAAAGGGTAAATGATAAGCAGATAAATGGTAAATGATAAGCAGATAAATGGTCAATGATGAGATGACAAATGGTCAATGATGAGATGGCTGACTACAAAGCAAATGCAAAATAAATCAATTTCAAATGCACCGTTTGTGTACATTAATGTTTCAGGGTCTATAACAAAAACTGTCCATGATAGAGTCCATATTAAATATATAAAATACAAGGTCAAACATTAACTAATTTTCTTCATAGTTTTAAAGCACTCATAATTAATGTACTGACCAATAGCATTGCCAGTAACAACTTCAACACCATTCTTGTGACTACCCCATACAGCACACATATCCACATGAAGTATTTTTCAAGTAAGTACAATCTATCAAAGAATCGTGGAAAGAGGAAATATTTTCTTTAAGGACAGGTATTCTTTATATGGAGGATCAATCCCGATGAAAATTAATATTCTGACCCACATGATTCTCATATGCATTCCTCTAAAGCAAGTCTCTACATATTTATTGTTAGCTAATGCTGTAAAGTCCAATAACATCTACAGGAAAGTTTAGTCTTTTTGGTTTCAGAAAACAGTATAATATCCTTTCTATGTATGCAAAGAACAATTATGACAAGAGTTTCACTGGATATATTTGAAAGTTTTCATTATGAACAGGTCTTTTCTATATGGAGGTGTCTTCAAATTAAGATTTCAAGGTACATTTCAAACTCATAAACTGAAATAATATGACCCATCTCACAGTCTATTATTGGACGAGTAACTTGTACCTTTCTCTTGGTATCTCATGCATCATGGGGTCCAAAATCATTAACCCCAGCATAAGGGTGCAAATTATTGAGCAACTTTTGATAAAGGGATGGACATCTACACTGGGAATGGGGATGCGCTTAAGTAGCCGAATACTTGTTTAATATTTGTATTTTAAATAATTAGCTTTTTCTAATAAAGTTCTTTACTTGTCTGTGTAAATTACCATTATTTTCAATATATTCCAATATCTGAAAGATCATCAAAAATATTATTCCAGATGAATTCAGCGCACATTATGTATACCAGCAAAAACACTGTGTATTACTTCACTGCTTTTTGTTTGTGAATGTGGTTACATTCTAGTGTTACTATAGATTCAGAATAAAGCAAGGATTTTTTTTATTTCAGAAACCAGTGACATTCATTTAGATAAAAGAAATAATGGGAATTCTATTTTTGTTTTTTTAACTGTGTAAAAGTGAAATAATTATGCTGTGATTTTATTACAAACTATAGTGAATATATTCTCACCCTTGAGCAAAACCTCTAAGTGTCAATTTGGCAATTATAATTTCACAATAGCCTTTTGAACTCGCTTCTCTATAATAACCCTATCTGTGAAACCAAGCTTGCTATTTACCTAGTACACCTTTAGCTTGGTTCCATTGTTATCACTGACAACATCTGCTAATGTGCATATAAACCACTGATCATTGTTAGATACTTTCATTATATTGCTTAAATGGTGAAACAAAATGAGTTGACGTAACACATGACCATAACCTCCCCTCCTCCAGCTCTTACATCCGATTTGCATACCTTTCGATCACCCCTTTATCTGATGCAATATGAAAGACTAATTAATGTGAAAATACAATGCAGGTCAAGTTCTAATTGATCACAACAATGCAACCAAAGTGAGTCAGTGATGAAAACACAGTTGATACTTAATTAGATTCTCACAGAAGAGCTTGTGGGCATCACTGTGATGGTTGACTGGCAATTTTCATGTTTAAATATAAGAGGGCATATCACATTTATGATGATTATACAGAAACGTAATTAAAATATAAAATAGAATTTCACTTGACAAGACTTATTTGGTATTTATTTCCTAAAGTATTGTCACCAACAAACATTAGTTACATTTTAATTGATCAATATTTTTATTTGTATACTGTAATTTAAAGTATAATGAGAAAATATTTTTTTCATTAAAAATATGACTTCGTATTAAACCATACAAATTTTGCAATGTTGCTTCTAATTTCTGGGCACTAACTACCATTTTTGAAGATAAAACGAGCAGTATATCATTGTTTTACTTGACCAATTTTCATCTAGATTCTTTTTCATGTTTTACAAACAGGAGCCAATTCTTCTCGTATCATCTAGAAAAATTGGGATCCACTCATGACCCTACATTATAAGTGGGTTCATGAATATTCTGGTATGAGTCACGAAGGAAGAGGTGTACACATAAACATGATGTAGCTAGTTAAATGTGTTTCATTTCTGTCAGATAATTGTTGATGTCAAATTCACAACAAGTGTACCATGAATGACTTCACCCTGTGTTTAATAGTCCTCTGTGTAGGTACTAGTGTGGCTTTGTTGAGATTATTGATGAAAATGTTCTCAATGACATCATCCTATAGTCAATTTATATGGTCTTCAACTAAACTTATTTTGCAAAAGCCATTATAATTTTTATCCGACTTACCATGACCAACACATCTGACATTAAGAACCCAGAATGTATAGGTTTACTTATCACCTTAATTGCATGCCATCCACAAAGTTTGCTAAAAGAACATTCAAAAGTTATTCCACAAAACCCATTCATCTCTGACCCACAACAACCTCTGGCTCTTAGATCCCATAATCAATAGGCCCCTTCCATACCTTAATCACCTTAAGTGCAAGCCATCCATAAATTCTGGACAAGGTACAAAAGTTATTATGCAAATAACAATTTTTGTACCAAATGTCAAAGTCCTTCACAAATGCTGTTGACAGCATGTGTTTCAAAACAACTTTTTGAGCAAAAATCATGTTTCCTCTTTTTAGTTTTAATGACTTCGACCTAAGACCTATGAACCTGAAATCAATAGGATTTTTCCTTACACCAATTGCAAGCCATCCACAGAATCTCATCTTGATATGTGAAATATAAATAGTGTTATTTCGCAGTAACCATTTGTCGTCTTCTTTGACTTTTTTCATCCAAAAATCAATGGGGTTCTTTCTCACCATATATGCAACATATTGTAACTTCAGATAGTGGATAGCTCCAGTTATTGTGCAGGAACAAAAATGGTAACAGACCGACGGACTAAATGAAATCATAAATATAATATGCTCCAACTTATAGTAGATGTAGGACGACAGTCTGATTACATGTAGATGATTCTGAAATTAAGTCACAGATATTAAGTGACCTAGTTTTAGTCTAATTATTTCTGTTGTCTACAAATGTAACTGATTTATGGTCCTAACTGAAATAAAAGTGTTTTCCTCCATTCCAAATACTGTCAATATAGAAATCATGTTCACTTTACTTTTTGTTGATTATTTTTTTTTACAGAAAGCAAAGCCTCTTCCAGTTCCATTAATTTTATCACTACACTTCTTCAACAAATGTACAGATTGCATAATATACCTGAGTAAGACATCATACATATACAGACTTTCAAGGAATTCCTCATGTATGGTTGATGTTAGCTGTTGGAAAGGAAGCTCGGAATTTTCTAAGATATCCAAACTATTTCCTGAAATGTCCAAAATAGGAAAGAAATAAAAACAGAACATAAGCACAGCTTCTAATTTAATTTGTTAGCTACTTAACTGATGCATAAATATTCTGAATATTTTAAAATAATTATTCATAACAGATTTCTAAATAAAATGGCCAACTATATAAAGCGTCTACATCAGTGTCGAAACATAAAAACATGTAAATACTGAAATTGTTATTAATTACATGAATTTATTAAGTTCTCATCTATTCATCAATTTTTTGATACAAATTGCAAAATTGATCCAGATTTCCAAATTTTGAAGAATAAAAGAAAGAACTGATAGAAATTTTTGAGCACTTGTGGTAACAGTGGAGCACTTATAAGATGAGTAGTTCAATCTAAATATTTGTCCTAGCCACAAGGACTCTTACAAATTATGGGAATAATGCTTTATTGTTGCCATTATACATAATGCTAGCATTAATAATTTGTTTGTACCATGAGTCATATAATAAAACATTTGCTGAATTATTCTGATTTTTATTGCATCGATTCTTGAGAACTGAACATCATATTTTACAAGATTCATAAAGTCATAAAATCAATTACACACTATACATGAATGGCCTTTGCTTTGCTATGGCCACTCTTCCCCATGGTCATTCTTTGCTATGGCCACACTTCCCCTGGCCATTCTTTGCTATGGCCACACTTTCCTATTGTCATTCTTTTCTATGGCCACACTTCCCTATGGCCATTATTTGCTATGGTCACACTTTCCCATGGTCATTCTTTGCTATGGTCACACTTCCCCAGGGCCATTCTTTGCTATATCCACTCTTCCCCATGGCCATTCTTTGCTATGGCCGTGTTTCACTATAGTCATTCATTTAGTGTGCAATCTATTTTCTAAGCTTCGTGACTTCATGATTGCTGTAAAACATGAACCTGAATTTTTTATAATTGTTAATATTTATATAAATAATTAAACAATCTAAATGGTTGTTACAAAGGCTTGGTAAAAATGCAAAGGAGAATTATATTGCACTTTCTCTATATTTTTTCTTTCCAAATTATTAAATGTTTTATTTATTCTGGAATAATGCAATTTTGCATGTCCTTTATTAAGAAATGTAGTTCATTATATAATTTATATAACTTAAAAAATAGATTATAAAAGCAACTGCAAAGCAAAATGTCTGAAGCCAACATCACAATCTGAAGAATTATTAAAGTTCATTCCACACAGCATTGCAAATCATATCGGAGTCTGTAGCTCAATGAATTTTCAATTTAGCATCATTAAATGTAGCATGAAGAAACTAATTCATTTCGCACACAAAGTTTGTCAACACCTTTCAAATCAACACAGAGCGTAACACAGCTCACTAAATACATGCTAAAACAGGGTGGTCTGTTTACATCAAATTTGTCTATGCCACCATGACCTGTGGAAGAGTTGATTTCTTTATTACGGAGTGATCAGCTTTCCTATTCAGCTATGTTCAGCCATAATGCAGCTGCCTCCCTTTGATTTCTTTGCAGTATCAAAAAAGAACAATTCTGGGACAGGGCAAACATGGTGGATTACAGTCTTTTACAGCATGTATTGAATGAATGGTGCTGCACTGTATGTCAACATGAATTATGTTTAAATCAATTGTGCATGAAACGAATTTGGTAATTTTAGCTATATTTTGAGATGCTGACATGCAAATTCAATGAGAAACAGATGTGGATATTATTTGTGATGCTGTGGGGAAGGAACTACAATCAATAGTATGTTGCTTTATTTGAAACAAGCTGCCATCAGATAGATTTTGATCAAAATTGTTGAACGCTAGTTTTAACATAGACCAAGTTAGTTGTGTCTTTCTTTGATTTTGCATATGCCGTACCTTTCAACTTGTGGGAGAAGCCTTCATATTTTAAGTAGTTGTACTGGTCCAGGAAATTTTGCTGCAAGTACATAAAAGTATTCTCATTCAAAAGAGTGAGAATAAAGAAACTATACCAGATATATTTCATCATGGGGGTGCTTAAAAAAAGTGAGATTTTAATGAGTGGAAAAGCAATGGGTTAAAATATAAAATCTTTTGGTACTACAATATACAAAATTGTTATGTATATTTAATTGTTTGTTTGTTAGTTTTAAATTTTTTAATTCCATTACATGCTATTGTAATGTAACATTGAGTTCAGTTCTGTTTGACCTGGCTGATTTGTTAACAATTTTTTATGTCATTGACGTAAACAACTAACACTGTATCTAATTGCTGACATCGTTTCAGAATCAGTGACAGTTTTGGTAAACAACATTTTTTATTTTGTTTTACCTTTCTCTGAGTAAGAATTGTTAAGTTAAGTCAAGGTTATACCTGGACTACGTGACAAATATCATATGTGAATTGATAACAAACTTCTATTTTTTCCAGAACAATGAACTTTTGACCCTCATCTGGGAATCTGTTTTGTGTCTTAATTAGCATATAACTGTTGTTTTTGACAGAATTTTGTCAGTCATGTTCCAAACAATTGATATGTTAAGTTGTTACTATGTTGTGACCAGTTTGGATTGAATTTTTATTTTATTGAATTCAAGTGAATTCTTTTCCCTGGAAATACACAAGTGCTCCTACAAAATTCTTGGATGAAGACATTTATTGGAAGTTATACTGAATTCAAAACTGGAATAATATTTTCTGTGATTCAACAAGAGACTATTGACACTGCAGCTCTTTGCTGACCACAACAGATTTCACTGCCTTCCATTTTGGATTTCATTGGGACTCAAAATCAGTTTCATTCTGGACTTTTTATTACCAGGACTTCTATTTTTAATTCTTGTATTATTTTTGGATTTAATTCATAAAACCGTAAGTTCTTTTTTTTGAATTTTCACTTTGTATTAAAGGGAAATAAATTATTTGTTTAATTTTACAAAGCTTGTTGTCTTCACTCTTTTCTGTTACTTATTTTAAGAGCATAGACTTGTAACAAAATATATTCAGTATTAGCCTAGGAAAAGAAAGTTTTCTTTCTATTATACACCACCAAACATGCTTCTGTATCAAAGCAGTGAAGAAAGTCACTTCCTGCACACAACATCATCCCACCTCCTTTTTCACACCAATAAGAGCAAATAATGAAAGTGCCCATGACGATATGGAATCAGCTGAAAACAAGCAAGAAATTTAAATAACAAATACCAAGAAGGTATTATTGCAGGTCGTTACATTAAGATAATTAAGCAATAATAATGGGAAAAAATGGGTTTACCAATGGAAGAAAAAAATCACAGAAATTGACATAGAAATTGTTTAAATTTTAGATAATCTCAGATCAAACAGTTATCTAACATCCAACGAATATATTATTTTACACAGTGATTTGATTCGCTAACAGCAAAGCACACACTGCTAGCAGTTCAGTTTTATCTAGCAGATAAAATAGGAATGTTATCAACTATATTACTGCTTGATTCATCGCAGACTACGGCGGACAGTGCAAACTTCTCTGTTAATTATAATCCACCTATTAAGCTGGATTCAGGGACACAATACGAAGTAGGTTTAGTTTCAGCTACTGCTTGGCATGCCATGCCATGGCAAATATAAAAACGTGAATGACGATTTCATGATTTCACATTTCAACTGATCCAGCCAGCTAGCCCAGCATGGATTTCTGTTAAGATACCACAAGGAACTTATAACGTTAAAGATCTAAATAAAGCAATAAAGTTATTGATTACAACTAAAGTTGAATCTGCATAAGAAAATTTTGAGCTCATTCCAAACTATAACACACTGCCTGCCAGAATTACTTTGAAAAACAATTTTCTTGTTGATTTTAGTACTGCCAACAGCATTGAATTGTTATTAGGTTTTGCTCAAAAACAGTACGGTTCTGGATTGCAAAGTGCTTCAATTTCTTACAAGGGTGAGTCACCTATGGATACAACAAAAATAAATTTGATTTTAGTGAACTGCTCAATTGCCATTGGATCGTATACAGCACACTGTAGTCAAGGACAAACAATTTATTCTTTTAGTATTGATGTCCCACCAGGATCGCTTATGCAAGTGACCCCACGGCAAATAATCTACTATCCTGTTGGTGTTGAAAATCAAACATCTTCTATCATGATGACACTGATTGATCAATCTGGCCGGCAGCTAAATCTCAATAATGAAATTGTAACATATTATCTGCACTTGAGCTCAATCGGTTAACTGATCGTAGCGAGCTGACGAGGATAAATTTTATCAAGCAGTTTTGTACAACAAAATGAAACAATGAAAAATTTATTGCAGAAAAACTGTAGGAGGTTTCTTTGGAAATATATTCTCTAAAATAGTTGAAAATGTACCTGGAATTGCAAATAAAGTAGTACCTATCGCATTAGACACATCTAAAGCTTTTACCACAGCAGTCACATCTGCAGCAGGTGCAGCTGTTGGACAGAAGATTGCTGATAAAATTAAGGGTAGACCGCAACGCAGTCTCACACCTATCGCAAGTGATAGGGATAAGCAATTTCTGAAATTTCACCAACATCAGAAACTACTGCGGTGTTGATGAAAACAACAAAAGAACTGCAATCTATGCCCAGTGAAGAAATTATCAGAAAATCAGTAACTAAATCATGACCTCAGAGTGCTAACACGCATCCAGATATTGCATTCTAGTGATTTTATCGAACAATTACAATAAAAATTGTCTATCAAAAATTACTTTGACCTGACCGAGAAAATAAAAGATAACTCAACAACAGAATTTGAGTATATTGAGTATCTTGATGAAAATTAAAACGAACCTAACAAAACAGGCATAAGAAATTTTAATATATGAGATAAGGATGTGTTTCTGCTACCACACAGAGCCATACTTGAAGTACGAGGAAGTGTAAGAACAGTACCTGCTGGTACACAAGTGACACTTGTTAATAATGGTTGGAGTTTGTTTAGAGCACTAGATGTCAACTAGCTAATCAAACCATATTAGATACCTCTATACACTTACCAACTAAGTATTACCCTTAATCTTGTGTTATTTAGTGAAGATTACTCGAGATCTGTTGCAACAAATATGCTGTGGTTTAAAGATAATGCAGATGGCGATGCTATTTCAAACGAGTTTATTTATTATGGTAAAATTCCAGATACAGCTAATGCCAATGATAATTTAGTTTTTGTTAGAACTTTTCTTATCGATAACGCTGACAAGATTGGAGTTGATGAACCAGCTGCAGATGCAAATGCTGATGTTGTAAGAGCATCACTGACTACTGTGTGTAATATTTTTGGAATTACCCATGAAGAATATGTTAAATGATGAAAATTTCAAATAACTCAAATGAAATAACAATGATGCTTCTGATAGTCCAGATCTAATATGAATATTTATCAGAATAAATTCTAAGCAGAACAAGCGATCAAATGTAATTTTACAGCATTAGCAGACAGATATGTATCTTGAGCTTACATGTATCTTATGGAAGCTATGCAAAAATATCAGGATGCTGATACCGGATCTCTAATTTCAATCGAAGAATTCAGGTAACTTTATCCAATATTTCACTTTGACATCAGAAAGCATAGTGAATGAGCTATTAGATCAAATTCAGATACTGAGGTTATATGGACACTGGTACAGATTCTAGCTGAAGTATATTATGCATACGCACTAATTGTGTTGGATACATTCTTGACAATTGATGTTACCAAGGGCAGAATGACTGTCCAGAGATAAATAAGAGCGTTAAAATTTTATCAAACAAATCTAAAATATGAAATATATTATACATGATATAAACTTATTGCCAGGACAAGTTAAAAAATTAACACACACTATCATTAAATGACAGTCAGTTTCACTGAAGATAGATCAACCTAAAAAAAACTGCAACTGCATTTGCTGGGTTCGATAACACCTAGAGATCTGATAATAAACGTTTACTAGCAAATTTCTCTACCAAAAATTTATATCATCTGCTTCTGCCAACAATTAAATCCAAGCTTGCCGTGCACAAGGGTCTGAGAATAACAGTACAATTTCATGCTCAGTTTTCTAAGCTAAATATATCTTTGTGAATTCAAGAATCACAGCAGCAAGCTGCAGATCAGCATGCCAATCAGAAGCAAGAATCTCAACAAGGTGAGGAATTTGCTAATCCTTAGGTCACATAAAAATCTTGTCGAATTTTAATTGGGACAGATTTAATATCATTGTCAGATATATTTCAGGAGATATGGAAGAAAATAGATAAATACAAAGTATGGGTTGTGTTGGAGATTTGACAAAATAACAGAAATTTTATTTCACACTATGAAATATAATCCATTGCAAGGTGGCTCATATGTTGAGCTGCCAACTAAAATAAAAACCTCAAAATGTTGTATAAATGTCAGAAATAGTGACAACAGGTGCTTCCAATGGGCCATACTATCGGCATTATTTCCAGCATGAGATCATCCTTATCAAGTATCAAATTATATTAGTCATGTTAACAATCTAAACTTTAGCAGGATTGATTTTCCTGTTGCTGAAAATCAAATTCTGAAATTTGAGAAACAAAATAAACTCCTGTTATCAGGAGCTATTAATGTCTTTGGAGTCGATACATCAGTGATAAAGCATCACAAACAACAGTAAATTTATTGTTTTATAAAATCATTATGCGTGGATCAAGAACTTTAATGGGTTAGTTGGGGGGCAATATTACAAGCATAAGGAAAAGAAATATTTCTGTTTCAGCTGCTTATGCAGCTGTAAATCTCAGCAGGTACTTGATTGACATCTTGAGTATTACTCTAAAGTACAGCGGATATCTACACCTCATGAAGATGAAAAAATATTACAATTTACAAATTACAGACACAAGATGAAAGTGTCTTTTGTCATTTACACTGACTTCGAGTCTATTTTACTTCCAGTGCTAGAAGCAGAAAATAACCCTGATAAATCTTTGACAATAAAAATAAACTACCTAAAAATTAACAACAATGATAATATAAAGTGCATCCCAAATAACACTTTGAAGTACATGTCTGTAACACTCGGCAAGATAAGATTTATTGATAGTCTGCAGTTTATGGCAGCATCGCTGGACAAGCTAGTAAAAGGCTGCAGTAAGTTTGATAATTTGAATGAGAATTTTGGTGATAAACCAAGTTTATTGACATAAAAAGGTATCTTTCCACTTGAATATCTTGATGATTGGAGCAGATCTGATGAAACATGTTTACCTGACAAAGATAAGTTTTATTCTCAGTTAAATTTTGAGTGTCAGTGATGATGATTAATGATTATGCTAATGCTAAATCGATATGGCACTCATTTGGCTGCAAAAACTTCAGTGATTATCATGATTTGTATCTTATCACAGATGTACTGTTGCTCGCATATATATTTAAAAATTTCAGAGATGTCAGTGCTGATAACTACGGACTCAACCCAGCTTGGTATTATTTGGCACCTGGATTAAGCTGGGAAGCATCACTGTGAAACATAGGAAAATAAAACTGGAGTTGTTAACAGACCCAGATATGTTCAACTTTAACGTGGAATCCGAGGTGGAATAAGTGTCATAACAAAAAAATATGCCAGGGACAATAATAAATATCTACCTGACTATAATAACAAGGTGCATCAAGTTTTATAACCTATCCTGATTCAAATAATCTTTATAGATATGGATTGTCCGAGTCTATGCTGGTTGGTGGTTTCAGATGGATCAGTGAAAAAGTTTTTTTTTCAATGAAACTGATGGGATGTGAGAATCTTGATGTTAGTTATTTTGTTGAACTTGATCTTGACTATCCTATTGAGCTGCATGCTAAGCATAATGATTATCCTTTTTGTCCAGAGCCGATGCTGATCGACTACAGTTTGTTATCTGATGAACAGAGATATTATTTGCAAGGTAAATTTATCTCAAACAATTCTGTTGTTTACAAACTAGTTCCTAATCTGCTTGACAAAGAGATATGTTTGACAATATAAAAATCTGAAACAAGCACTTGATCATGGTGTGATACTAAGGAAAGTTCATTAAGTTCTAAAATTTAATCACTCATGTTGGATGAAAGATTATATCGGCTCAAACAAAGCATGACAAGCAGTTGCCAAAACAGAATTAAAAAAACCTCTTTCAAGCTTATGAACAACAGCGTCTTTCGCAAGACTATGGAAAATATCAGAAAATGAGTCAGTACTGAGATCATTAATAACACGAAACGTTGTAATAAACTTGTAACATCCGATGATTTTGTGAGTATGAAAATTTTTAATGAAAATCTAGTAACCATTCAACGAAGACAAACTTGAAGTTAAACAAGCCAGTTTATGTCGGTACAGCAGTACTTGACATATCAAACTGGCTAATGTACCAATTTCATTACGATCTTGTTGAGGTTATGTGGTCTCAGGAAGAGGTGTTATTTATAGACACTGACTCGTTAATGCACAAGATAGAATCCGATGATATTTACAAAGAACTTTATGATAACCAAGAGTTGTTTGAACTTTCAGATTATTAAAAAAACAGCTGATTTTACTAAGACAATAAAAAAAATGTAATAGGAAAATTTAAGGATGAGACAAATTTTGTTCCTATCATTGAGTTCATTGGATTGCATAGTAAAATGTACTGTCTAAAACTAGCTGATATCAAAGTTAAGAAATGAGCTAAGGGAATAAAAAGAAATGTGGTAGGTAAGGTGATAGGATTTGATAATTATAAAGCTGCATTAGATGGGTTTTCTAGTTATGTACAGATGATGGCAATAAGATCAAATTGTCATAAAACTGAGACTGATGTTATTATAAAATCTTTTCTTTGCAAATTTTGATGATAAAAGATACTGTTCTGATGGGATCAATACATTTGCGTTAGGATATAAGATGTCTGATGTTGACTTTAGCAAGGTGGAATTTTCAGATTGGTTATTACAGTAAATTTTGTGTGAATGTTAGGTATAGGAAAATTTTGTGTGAAATATAATATAAAAATCGCAGTAGTCATGATAAGTGGGGCATTTCTGAGTCACCCCTATTTGTCTGACGACGGTGATGACCTCAAGTTAGGTAATCGATAATGAAATCGATGCTGTTGAGTCAACAAAGTTGTTTTCGTATTTTTGTTTAGACCAACATGGAGGGTTCAAGAGGAGGTAAGAATCATGCTGTCGTCCTAATACAAAATAGGGTTTTGGCTGAGAAACCCCACTTATCTAAACTACTATCCTGTACAGTAAGATTGTAAGCCTAACCCAAACCTAATGCCACCAAGTGCCATTAACTGGCATCCTGTACAGTAATGTCTTATACCTTACCCAAACCTAATGCCACCTAGTGTCGTTAACTGGCATCCTGTACAGTAATGTCATATACCTAACCCAAACCTAATGCCACCTAGTGTCGTTAACTGGCATCCTGTACAGTAATGTCATATACCTAACCCAAACCTAATGCCACCTAGTGTCGTTAACTGGCATCCTGTACAGTAATGTCATATACCTAACCCAAACCTAATGCCACCTAGTGTCGTTAACTGGCATCCTGTACAGTAATGTCATATACCTAACCCAAACCTAATGCCACCTAGTGTCGTTAACTGACATCCTGTACAGTAATGTCATATACCTAACCCAAACCTAATGCCACCTAGTGTCGTTAACTGGCATCCTGTACAGTAATGTCATATACCTAACCCAAACCTAATGCCACCTAGTGTCGTTAACTGGCATCCTCTACAGCAAGATTGTATGCCTAACCCAAGCCTAATTCCACCTAGTGTCATTAACTGGCATCCTCTACAGCAAGATTGTATGCCTAGCTCCAGCCTCATGACAACTAACACTTGCTGCCTTTGACACAGGGAACGAGGACTACCACAAAGACCATCAGGAATTAAAAAGCCTTTGACACAGGGAACGAGGACTACCACAAAGACCATCACGAATTAAGATCAGTGTTGGTACATGCAGCAAATCTGCTGACTGATTATTTCGTACATTTTAAGGCACAAATTATTACCATAAAAGTACCCACTGTTTGGGAGTAATGTCTCTGGCATGTATCTAGTTTTACATCCATTCTATCCGAGAGAGATCCATGACTAATTTCAATACTTCAGATAGTCTTGTTTGGGTTTGACTGTGACTTTCAGCATCCCTGGAGTTAATATAATCTTCGAATTTGTTCAATATCATGTATATAGTTAAACTATTCCTTGTGAAAATGCTCTCTTTCCTGGACAAGGATTCTGGTTGCAGGTCAACATGCCACTATTCAGAGTCAGCTCTACAGTGATTATGGCTCTGTTTTCCATGTTCCTGTACATCTCAATATCATATTCCCAAACTTTATTGTCATCAATGCATACTTATTAGCATGAATTTGCATACAAAATACAATTCCCCCTCCTCCCAGTCCTGATAAACACAAAGCTACCAGAAGAACTTACCAGTACACAGACACACAAACAGGCTGACATGACTTTTCACAAAATATTTGCAAAACAGTGAAATTCAATCTAGAATATTGTACAACTGAATAACTGAATGCAGTTACCTTATCTGCTGACTGTTCCAAACACTCTTTAATATAGAAATCAAGATCTGCAATCTGCGGTACTGCACTCTTCCACTGAAGTTAAAGTAGGATGAATATATTATATTTTTAAATGTTCCTTCAAATTCATTTCACATACCATTTGCATATGGCTATCATCAACTTGTTTAATGATATAACAGCATGCACATAAGTATTTAAAATGGACAATCAAGTAACATTATCCATTTATACTGTCCAACTATCAAGTGACAATATACATGTAAAATATTCAACATGTTCACAAATCATCTCTTGTGAGGATATCTGTTTGCATTGAGTGCAAATGGTGATTATTTATAGTGCTATTAAATTGTGATTTGCAGGCATAAAGCAGTGTAACCATTCCAGCTAAACCAGCATTTTCTATCAGTCATATGCTCAGCTACATAATGCAGATCACAAGTAAATAGCTGAATTCACAACCAGAAACATTACAGGTGCAGAGGCATGAAAATGTTGTGAATATTATTTTGATATTGTGCTATGTTTTACACAAGTGGAGGAAATATGCAGCCCAGATTGAACCCTGCAACCTTAGGACAGAAAACACTAATCGTAGCATGACTGAATTATAAACATACATTTGGAATATATCTGATGTGGGTCAGATACAGTGACCTCTTTCTTTAACAAATCTTGATAATGCCACCCTACAAGACCTATATAAATGACTTTGCTATAAGAAATATTTCATTATAAAAAAAACCCAATTCTTATGGGGGAAAAATCATTCATTATAACAAGGAACCAGTCTAATTTGGTGCTAGAATTACCCAAATAGTTGCCAAATTCTGCCCTGAAAAATACTGACTTGTACTAATATCTAGTGTACCAGACAAATTGCACTCTGGAATTTTCCATTCCAGATCTGATTCATATTCAACTTTAGTCATTACCTATTACTTACTAGTATTCTCTTTCTTAATTTCCCTCTTTCACAACAATTGTTCTCGTTAAACAATCAGATATTTGATTCTTAGTTAGTAAAAAATGTCCCATAACACAAGTTATGCAACCTAGAAAATGTATTACACTAACAAATATCATGGACTTCAAGGCACAAATCTGCAGATAATATCACAAGCCCTTAATTTTCAATCACTAAATTTGTTGCAATAAATTACCATCTGAAAATTTAGACTGCCATTTTATAATTTTTTGTGACTGCTTGCACTAACATAGCCACTGGGTTGTTGTTGTTGTTGTTGTTGTTGTGCTGACTCACCAGCATGTGAAGAACAGCCTCCTCATTTTGCACATGATTCTCCATTAAAAGCAACAGTGAGATGTCCGAGTGCCTCTGCACATACAAAGTAAGGTCATTCAGTCCATCCATGTCTGGTGTCCATACCTTGGACAGGGTACTATCTGATGACTGATCACTACTAAATGACCTTAAAAATGAGGTCTTTATCAAATCTTTCTGTGAATGATATTTAAGACTATGATCCAGTTCGCCTTGTACTGTGTTTTGTTTCTCTGCTTTGTTGTCACAGCTAACATAAGAAGTCATAATGTCCTTGACCTCTTCAGAAGTCATGACCTCTGTATTGGAGCCTGAACCATGGGACTGAAATTGGAATTGTTCTTGATCTAATTGAGTTGATGAAGGTATATCTTCTGCTGATGAAAAAGATGCTGATGATTTCTTTGAGTGATTCTCAACATCAATAAAGCCATCATTTGTATGTTCTGCCACAAGCTTTCCCATCGTTTGTGCCTCACCTGCATCTTTCAATTCAGGATCAATATTTTCCTTTTCCTCATCGGAATGCAATCCTGATCTAGCAATACTGGATATAAGCAAAAAAGATTTTCTAACTGTTTGCTTATTACTTTCTGTTTTGTAAATTTCAAGGTCACTTACACTTACTTTGCCTGTTGCTTTTTCTGTTGTCCCAGATTCAGTTACTACTTCTAAAGTCTCAGTTTCTACTAACACTTTGGATGTGACCTGAGCTTGTCCATTAATACCTGTCTCATTATTGCATGCTTCTGTCACTGAGCTTTTGATATTATTCAAGTATTCTTGTTCTTGGACAGAAATGTCATCTTTTACAGGGCGTGGGCTTTGTTCCTTCTCAGTCTCCAAAACCTTTGAGTCTGAAACGTCCTGTTGCATATCAGAATTATTTTTTTCTATCTGATTGGCTGAAATAGCCTCGAATTGGGACACATCTGTTGTCTGCTCCTTACACTTTGTGTCACCCTGTTGATTTTCTGACGATGGAATCTCATCAACTCTTGGAACATCTGTATGTATAACTGATTCGTGGTCTGGAAGATGCTTATCATTTCCACAAACTAAACCATCTGAATCTACATTTACTTCAATTGAATATTTTTTTATATCAAGTGCACTATTTGTTTCTAACTCACTCTTATCTGAATTAATATTGTGATGATTATTTATACCACTTATGTTCCCTTCTACAGAATGTGACCTCTTTTCATAAGCTTTATCGAGATCCTCATTTTCCAATTCCTTAACTGTCTCCTCTTCAGTAGAACCTCCTACCTCAAACTTTGCCCTCTCTGCATTTTCACTGTTATGAGTGTTCTTCTTTTGAGATTCTTTATTCTTCTCAAAGAGATTGATTTGGTCATTCTCTTTACAGGGCTCTGAATGTGTATCACTTTGTATTTCATACTTAGATTTCTCTCTATCCTTGTCACTGGGGCTCAAATGTTTTCCATCTCTGTCACCAAAGTGATCTGCCTTTGCAGAAAAACCAAGCATCACATTCATTTCTTCTTCCTCCTTCCTTTCACCACTCTTACATTCCACAAGTGGCACACCTGCAATAGATGTAACTTGTCTTCTATCAGACCATGGTGATATTTCTTTCCCTGACAAACTTATTCCTGAATGTCGCTGGCCAGGTGATGAACTATCACCTTCCTGATGATATGCTTGACGTCTTTTGGGAGATTTTTCTGTCCTGCTTTGAGTTTTGTCTTTTCTAAGTGCTACACTTTCTCTACTCTCTGAAAATTCAGCAACTTTATAGTGTCTTTTAGCATCTGGGTGAAGGGGATGAACTGAAAAATAGTCATCATCTGTCAGGAAAACTGTCAGAAGTTTGCACCCCATCGGCATTTCAAAGTCTGAAATGTAAAGAAAATACTGTGTGAAATACTACATTTACTGTTTTCTACTTTATCATTTCCAGTACTAATCCAATCATGTTGACATGATTTATGTGTGCAGATGATCTGGATAATGAAGCAGGCAACACACCTACTCTGCATGCATCTCTAGGGTGTCAGGTTCATCACTCAGAGTTGGCCCACAGTACATGCATCAAAGATTTTGGAAAATCCATGCTGTCATGACAGACATTTAATCCATCAATGCTGTAGCCATAAAGGACCAAGCATAGTGGTCCTTTTGTCTATGTCATGGCATACAGTGGACAGATCAAGCATTACTGCCTCCTGCAGTAGTATACCAGGAAATTATATAACAGTGGTCATCCACTACATTGCATGGACCTTATATGTTGCCTATACTCACAGCATACAGTGTGCAATGTTCATCTAAGCTGTACACCATACTTTTAATATTCAGATGCCAGCTAAAGCACATAACATACATACAATACATGAAACGAAGGATAAATATTCTCAAGAAAAGAATCCTTTGAGATTGTTTAGGTGCTTCCCAAACATATAAAGAAGATTAATTATATAACAATTATTGTGGCTATGCGGAAATGTGGGAGTGGGAGAGAAAGTTAGAGTCCGTTGTAAAAAATTAAAACTTGTAAGTATGGGTGAGTTGATATCAAATGAAGAAGACACTGAAGCAGTCATTCAATTAATAAAATAAAATGAGAAACACTGATCCTTTTTTTTGTTCTGCCAGCCATTTTACACTTTCTTTTTTACAGAACATGCTCCTGCACAATGAAATACACATGACACAATTTTCCAAAAACTCTAGAATCAGAGAACTAGAGATGTATTTAGATGTACTGTGAGAGCATTGTTGATCAAACCCTACCAAGCACTGTAGGCTTTGTTAACAGTTCCGATAATATATTTGTACCTGAGGTATCCAATGAGCAATCATAGAAAAACAAAAATATTCATCTTTCCTGTCTCTATACCCTATAAACAAAAGGAAAAATGTCTTCCAACTTTTCCCTTTATCATCTCTAGGTAGCCACAGTTGTTCACTTGGGTTAGAATTTGCTGGATAAAATACATCATGTCCTCTACCTCAAAAAACCCAAGTTATATCTTGTGGATTATTGACCATCCATTGACAAAGTATTTGGATGCTTTCAAGTAATGACCAGACCTCCCTTAGTAAAATTCCCCCATTCTCAAAATCAGAAGCCCCTCTACTGAATAGAGTAAAATGCAAATATTGTAGCAAAGGTTGTTTATCTGAGAATACTTACCCAATCACATTACAATTAAACCCTCCTACACCTCCCAGCAAATGTGAGCATCCTCCCTGAGGTATTGCTAAAGCTAAAAACTAAGTAAACAACTATAACCATCTAGTGGTGGTATCAATAAATATAGGGATTTCTTCCCTTCATCTAAATGGTATATAGACAAGGAATGACAACAAATTTTTGTCCTGCCATAATTATTAAGTTTTATAGGTTTCAGAGCTTCTTGGTTGGATTTAAAGCAATTGTTTACAAGGTATTCTCAAGATAAATAATTTACTGCAAAATCGGTTGTTTTTTTTATGGTTTTAACTGTACGCAATGTTGGTAGAAACCTGATGCATCTTCCGATTTAAAAAAAAATTAAGGATTTTCTTACTCAGATTTCCATTTTTCTATTGAGAAAAGTTTTATTTACAGAGAGAGTCACTTACAATTTGATGAGTTCTTTTTTCTCTACTTTGGGTTAAAATAATATTATTGTATTTCACTGAGTTGATGCAACCACATCCCAAAGTAAGAAGTCAGATGAACCTTGAGTTGATGCAACTACATCCTACAGTAAGTAGTAGGGATGAACCTCAACTTGAGTTGATGCAACCACATCCCAAAGTAAGAAGTCAGATGAACCTTGAGTTGATGCAACTATATCCCACAGTAAGTAGTAGGGATGAACAATGAGTTGATGCAACTACATCCTACAGTAAGTAGTAGGGATGAACCTCAACTTGAGTTGATGCAACCACAACCCACTGTAAGGAGGATGAACTTTAACTTAAGTTGATGCAACCACATCTCACAGTAAGTAGAATGAACCTTAACTCAAGTTGATGCAACTACATCCACAGTAAGCAGGATGAAACTTATTCTGAGTTGAAGCTACTCCATCCCACAAAAAGAAGTAGGATGAACCTTGAATTGATGCAACCATGTCCCACAGTAAGTAAGATGAACCTTATTTTGAGTTGATGCAACCACATCCCACAGGAAGTTGAATGAACCTTAACTTGAGGCATTTTGTGGAAATGGCTTGAAGAGTTTGACACATACTCACAAGACAGAAAAATGTGTGCATGTGATTTAAATTTTTAAAGTAGCTTCAAAAATTTTTGAGCCATATCACTACGACAGAAAATCCTGAAATTGCTACCAGTATATAAAGTGTCTTCAATGAAATACGTAAACAATGGAAACCAAACCATAAGAATTGTAGAGGATTGGGAAAGAATATGTTTTAAATGACTGACTCAGCATTGTGTTTTCAAGGCATTCAGTGCCAACCAAAGCTGTGATGTGCTAAACATAATGTACAATGCACTGTCTAGAAAAATGTTAGCTTTGACAGTGAGCTATTTAAATGTCAAGGTAGTCAAAATAAAATTGGCTTTTCAAGAGTAATGACACTTTAATTCATTTTTTTATGCTGAACTACAAAAAAATTTATTACTGAAGCACAGATGTATCCCTCCAAAGAATTATATTTTCCGATATTTACTGCATACGATTGGGTGACACTGACAAAAATGAGCAGAAATAACTAAAGGACTACTTAACTGGAAATCAATCGTCATGTAGCAAATGATTTTCACTGCATGATCCAAAATGGTGGGCTGATATTTTCATGATGAAAACTGAGTATTATTGTCAGGACTTAAAATGTAGGATATCGTATGTGTTCTATATGACAGAGTTTTACGGCTCAATCTGGATTGTCAAGTCCATATGAGTATTATACATTAGTATGCCATGTACACAATGAAATGAGCTATGTGATATAATACCTGTACATCCCTGTACACTGTTGTTAAAATTCAGTGCAATCCAACTCAATCATACATGTATATACAAATAGTTTAAATATAAAAGATTTACCTGTATGTAACAGAAAACAGGGAAGCTGAAAAAAGAAAACATTCAATTTAATCAGGTATTCTAACACATTTATTTTAAGTGTATAAAACTAATTCAAAGTAGGCCAAAAAATTCTAAATAAAATTCTAACCATTAAAATAAAATAAATTTTGTCTATAAGAATGAATTGTTTTGGTGATTTACAATTAAAACTGAACAATA
>JAECUM010009774.1:0-13482 GCA_016617855.1 Megalonaias nervosa | reverse complement strand
TATATATATAGTGAGAAAGCCGTTAGAGGACAAACGATTCAGTGCAAGAAGTATCACTGAACCATAAGGTGCTCTTAACAAATTTAAGAACAGCGAATGACAGTTATAAGTCTAACGTCAGAGTTTTGTCTTGTATGTAGTATGTTTGTCGTTCAATTCATCATAATCGTATAACTAAATCATTTTATATTTTTATGAGTGTTGTCTCCGATCTCCTTAAATACCAATCCAATAATCCATTCTGTCAATCCATGACAATATATGTGTGTGTGTGTAGAGAGAGAGGGGGGTGGGGGTGGGTGGGGGCTATTTTGCTTTACTTTACGCGAGCGAGAGAGATAGCATAAACTTAACAACATTTTGAGATGACCCTCGTGATACCATTGCAGAACAGATTACCTGACACGGCTCTAAACACTGTCTATAAAACTGCTTTACTTCTGATTGTTTAGAAATGGCTACAAATTATTGTAATTAATGTCTTATTTATTTCCGTAAGGTATCCTGCAAAATGTAGCTCGTAGTTTGAGAATAATAACTTGTAATAAAAAAGTTACATACCTCTTTGTCCACAGATTTGATGCAGTGTACCATAGTATGGAGCCTGTATGTAGCGAAAATGAACTGACACTGACACTTGTAAATTAACTATTTAGTTGCACGGAGATATGGAATTCACATCAAAGTTGGAGAAATGAACATGAAATGGGGTTTATCCTCAGTTCCTGTTTCCAAACAAAATGGAATCTAGATAGTCCTGAACAACCTTGACAGTACTTCCTAACGAATGTACGAAGGCCTGTATGGACCATAAGTAGCATTTTATGTGTAAGACAGTAACACAAATCTCCATATATTTTGGTAATAATTTCACCAGTTTTATTCCCAGCTATTATGACGATCAACAAAATAAACTGTCTGTAATATTTTCATATCCTCTGCTCACACCACTTTCTGTACATGCAACTATCTATTCTACCACAAATGATCCATCAATTTTCTATACGTTATTAAACAATGAGTCTTGAGTTTAAATGTCTAGTCGCCTTCTTGGTGTCCTAGTAATTGGTTCAAGGCAAACTGTACTAAATATAAGACTTTGGTCTAATACTTAGCCTTTATGGAGATCACCAGTCACATTAAGCTGCCTCTCTGTATCCTGATTTCGTAAGAAACTCGAAACTTTGCAAATGACTAAACTTTATAGCGGTAAAAATTAATGTATCCATTGATCAAACGTCTTACACAAAGCAACATAAATTGTTATCACAAATACAAATTGCTATCACAAATGTCTCTTAATCACAAGTAATATGTACATAACTAATTGTTCAAATGAGTGTCAGCTCTTCCCCTATCCGTGGCCTGGTCGACACGCCGTAGAATCAAATGTAGAAAATTCCATGTCACATTCGCCATCATTAACCATGCTGAGTGACATCCAATTGAGCTGAATGAAGTACCGTATTGTATAGTATGCAACTGCTCATATACTCTACCTGATCAGTTTGTAATTAACATCTGTCGTTTTCTTAATTTAAATCACACTCTTATTTTGCAGTTCGTGGCATCTCACACACTAGCAGAAATGCATACTAAAACGATAATATAATTATCATCGTTAGAGGAAAATTATATATATATATATATATATATATATATATATATATATATATATATATATATATATATATATATATATATATATATAATTATTATATTTGTGGTTCAAAGGACACACAAACACCAAGGAAGGGTTCTACAACTTTACGTCAAATAACTCTAAATTCTACACAAAATCCAAAACGAGTGTTTCTTACAGTTCCAAGCCCAGCTACATAACTGCCTTCTCTCCTACTCTGCTCTTGTTTTTGTAGGGGTTATAGTTAAGGGAATTTTAATTAATTTATCATCTATGCTTTATCTAACGGCATGAACTGGTCCAGGCTCAGTTTGCCACGGGAAGATATACGACAGAACCAAGCCTGTTGACAGTCTATGGTATCAAATACCAAGAAAATTGGGATTAATGTTCTGGCCAAATTGCTAGACATCCTTCTTAAGAGGAAACTTTATGTTTTCGATACAATATTTTTTTTATACATTAATTGCCTGGCTTGGTACATCAATAAAATTATAAAACTTGCATCAAGCTTATCTTGCTACTAAAATGGATAAAGCTTAGAGTCACTACTGTTCAGTTCTGTAAAAGAGTCTTGAATTCCATCAGTGACCATCCAGAATAGTGGAAATCCAACAAATTGGATACCGTCTATACCTGCATATATTCTTTATGATTCCTAAAACAGAACACACTGAAGTTAAAAAAATCCAGGAAGCATGAGCTATTCCAATAGATTTCTCAGCGCCTTTGAAGTGTACTAAGCACGCCAGTATCTTTTGTCGTTTAATTCCTACATACTTCAGTTACATGCGTGATAACCCATCTGCATTCCAGTGTTGTTTTGCCGCTCCTGTGCTTTATAATGAAGTTGCAAGGCTGGAGTGCCAAACACCATCTAAGCAGACGCTGATTCTTGCTTTGCATTTGATTTAACGATGTCATTGGGCTGTGGTCAGTCACGATTTCAAATGTTGTCCCTGACAGGTAATACCTTAACGAATCAATTGCCCAAAGGATCGCAAGACATTTCTTCTCGATGGCTGCATAATTCTGCTCTCGCGGAGGAAGCTTCTGGCTTAGATAGACCACTGCATATTCTTCACTGTCCATTGTCTGCCATAGCACAGTACCAATTGCTGTGTCACTAACATCCGTCTGCGCGATGAATTCCCTGCTGAAATCCGGTGAAATAAGGACTGGGGTCTTAGTAAGAGCGTCCTTCAACATTTTAAAGGATCGGACAGCGTCTTCAGTCCATGCAAGTATATTTGGTCTTCCTTTCTCTGTCATGGAGGTTAACGGTACTGCTACTTCGGCGATGTTCTTAATGAATTTTCTGTAGTATCCAACCATTCCAAGAAATGAGCGTATTCCCTTTTTCGTTGTGGGTAATGGAAACTCACGCATTGCTTTAATTTTATTGTCGTCTGTCTTAATTTTTCCACCCCCAATGATATGCCCGAGGCATTCGATCTCAGCTGCTCCAAACTCGCACTTTGACGGCTTTATTGTAAGGCCATCTTTCCGTATGCGTTGAAGCAGGGCACGCAGATTTTCTATATGTTCTGACCAAGGTTTGCTTGACACGATGATGTTGTCAAAATATGCTGCAACATTATGTAGTCCGGACACCAGTAAGTCGATGAGTTTGGCGAAACTGGCAGGTGCCGTTTTCATACCGAAGGACATAATGTTAAACTCGTAGAGCCCGAACGGAGTCACAAATGCAGACTTTTGACTCGATTCTTCAGCTAGAGGAACTAGGAACTCTTAGTTAGATCTACCTGACTCAAGTAGCTTCCATAACCAATCTTCTCAAATAGATCGTCCATTCGTGGGACAGGATACGCGTCGAATAAGGTGATATTATTAAGCTTGCGGTAATCTACACATAGCCGAAGAGTTCTATCCTTCTTGTCAACTAATACACAAGGCGAACGCCATGGGCGGATTGAGAGCCGAATGAGGCCTTGCTCCAGCATTTCATCCAATATTGCTTTCACCTCTTTCCTTGCGCGACAGGTGTTCTATATGGCCGTTGTTTAATTGGTGTCTCCGAAGTTGTCTTGATACTGAGATTTAAGATGTTTGTTCGACCAGGCCTTGTTCTTAGAACATCCTGAAATTCTTTGCAGAGATTTCTAATATCCTCTCTTTGCTCCTTTGTCAAGTTTACCCCCAGCTTAACGCCAGAGTCACCTTCACCTGCTCTTGGAGGAAAATCAATATCCACACCATCGTTCTTGTCTACCTGCGCCGCCATCGGCACAGCACGCTTGTATCCATTCATTAAGTTTACATGATAGGTTACCGTACCACGCCTACCGGGTACAGATATCTGGTAGTTAACATCGTTTACCTTCCGGACAACACGATACGGTCCCTGCCATTGTGCTTTCAACTTGAACGAACTTGATGGCAAGAGAATAAGGACTTCATCCACTGGACTAAATTCTCTTGCTTTCGTGCGACGGTCATACAGTGCCTTGATTTTCTTTTTTCGATCTAACAGATTATCTTTCGCAAGAGTCCCGATCTCAAACAACTTCTCACTCATTTTCACAACATGCTCCACAGTTGACTTCCTTACATTCTCCTCTCCTGTAAACAAGCCTTGTAAAATCTGCATTGGGCCCCTAAGTGGCCAACCATACAACATCTCAAAGGGTGCAAATCCAGTTTCCTCATGTTGGTCTTCGCGGTATGCAAACAACAAATATGGCAACATCTCATCCCATTCATTCCTGTTGTCTGTACAGAACTTCTGCAACATTGACTTCAACGTTCCATTAAAACGTTCTTCCTTTCAATTTGCTTGTGGGTGATAAGGCGTTGTTGTAACTCCACGGATACCCAACAGCTCATACAACTGTTTCAGTAAGATGCTAGTGAAGTTGGCCCCTTTGTCTGTTAATATGACCCTTGGAAAACCAACACGGCTAAACAACTCAATCAGTGCTCTAGCTACACTCGTTGCTTCCATATCCTTTAGAGGAAAAGCTTCGGGATATCTCGTTGCATCATCAACCACCGTCAGAATGTTTTTGTGTCCAGATTTTGTTCTAGATAATTTTCCTACAATATCCATTGCAATTTTTGAGAACGGTTCTGTTATCACCGGTGGGCAAACTATTGGTGCTTTCCCACCTGCGACCCGTTTTGCTGCGATCTGACATACATGACACGATGCACAATATCTTTTTACATCTAAAAATATTCCAGGCCAAAAGAACGATTGGAGAATCCTCTTCTTTGTTTTCTCCAAACCCAAGTGAGCTACAAGGGGTCGATCGTGCGCCAGTTCCATTACCATTTTTCGTAATCCTGCTGGTAGAACAATTTGCTCCCCTCTACACGAACCATCTCCAGATTGCCATTTCCGCCACAAAATATCATTCTCCCAGAAGAATGCCATTGGCTCCTCCTCAGCCTCTTCACGAGTAGCAAAGGACTTCTCTCGAATACTTTGCAGTGAAATATTCGCAGTCTGTAGTTTTCACAACATGTCCCCGTTCATTGCTGAAAGTTTGTCAACTTCAATGTCATCAAGCTGATCAGTATCTGCTGTCTCGATGCTGTTGTTGACAACTTCATTATTATACTCATCCTCACATTGGTCAGTACTTTTCACAGTCCTCTCATCGTCGAGTCCTTTTACCGTCGACCTCGTAACAACAAATGACCCATTCTTGCTAAGCATATATATCCCCAATAGAGCTTCAGCGGCTAAATTTGCAACAAGCCCCACTTGCGATGGTCCCTTATAATGCGGAGTGTCGATATTTACCACAGCCAACTGTGCGGTAAATGGCTGACCCACTGCTGTGTATAATGTAACTTTGCGCCCCTAAAACTTGCAACTCTCATCAACTAGATCTTCTTTTATCAAGGTCATATATGAGCCAGTGTCCTTCACAAACATGATCTCGCGCCCATTTACACATCCTGTTTCCGAAATAAGCCTTTCGCCAATTGCTGGCTTAACAAAACAAGTTGCTGGGTTGCCACGATGTTTCATGTCATCTGTTGGACAATACCTTGCAATATGTCCCCATTGCTTGCATCGATAACACTGCTTATTCTTATGTTTGGACTGGTCATTTGTCAATCTTAGTTTCGCTTGTTGCCGTAACTTCAGAATATTCGTCTTGTTACTATTCAAATTTATATCTTCCCGAAACTTATTCTTCTGCCCTTGCTGTTGTACATTGGTGTGAATATAATCTTCTGCGGCCTCCAGAACTGGACTAGAACCATTGTTTCTCCTAATCCACTGAGCCTGATCTTGTGGCAAGGATTTCAAGAAAAATTCCTCACGAAGACAAATAATTGGGTCACGATCATTCGAGAAACTCTTTATGTGCAGATAAATCCTGGACATCAGACCACGATACGTCTCGGTGCTTTCCTTCTTCATGCTCATCAACGCAGTGAAATGTTCATGCGGTCTCTTTCCAAGCGATCAATAAGCAATTTAATGAGTTCCAGGTAATCGCCACAAGCTTGGGTTGCAACATATCTAGCCTCACCTGTCAAAAGAGTTCTTAGCTGTAATACGTTCAACTCGTCAGACCACTTAGCATGCTTTGCAATTGATTCAAACTCTGCTATTAAAGTCACAATATCTTCTCCTCGTTCATGGTCATATGCCTAAAGCTTTACCTTAAATGGCATTGAAGTTATTTTTTTCCGTCGCGTTCTTCTTGATGTTTTGTTCTTTCTAACTCGATTTCCAAACGTTTCATTTCTAGTCTTAATTTCTCTCTTTCCATTTCCCATTCAAACTCCTCCTGTCTTAACTCCAATTCTCTTTCATTCTTCCTTGCGTTAGGTTTTCGCTTTGTTTCCTTGGGTGGTTGCATGTGTTCAAGGTTAAGTTCCTCTTCATACTCCGGAGTCTCAGTATCTGTAAATTCCATCACATTCTGTGCTTCCGCTTTTCTTCGTGATCGTCCTGAAGCAACCGTTACTCTCTCAACTTCGACGTCATCAGCAACTAACATACTGACAAATTTTATGTACGTACTGTAAGTTCTATCACTGTATTCACAGCCACTGGACTATCTTTTCTTATCTATGAGTTTCTGGGCTCATACGTGTACACTCGTAGCAGTGATACACACTTTGCACTTAGCAAACAACAACTCTACGTTATACCCATATTACAACCAGAAACTGCTAATATCACTCACAGATTCGCTGAATTCACAGCCTTCAGAATTATCAAACACAATTCCAACGTATTGAACAATTCCAAATAATTCACACAGATTTATTGGAATCCGTACCGCTGCCACCAAAATGTTATATTCGGGTTCAAAGGACACACAAACACCAAGAAAGGGCCCTACAACATTACGTCAAATAACGCTAAAATCTACACAAAAAACAAAACCAGTGTTGCTTACAGTACCAAGCCCAGCTACATAACTGCCTTCTCTTCCACTCTGCTCTTGTTTTTGTAGTGGTTATAGTTAAGGGAATTTTAAGTACTTTAGCATCTGTGCCTTATCCAAGGGCAATAACTGGTCCAGGCTCAGCTAGCCATGGGAAGATATACAACAGGACCAAACCTGTTGACGGTCTATGGTATCAAATATCCAGAATGCTGGGATTAATGTTCTGGCCAAATAGCTAGAATCTGATACAGGCAATGAGGGTGAGAATATACTAATAACACACACACACACACACACACACACACACACACACACAAACACACACACACACACACACACACACACACACACACACACACACACACATATATATATATATATATATATATATATATATATATATATATATATATATATATATATATATGCCATTTATGCTTACCTATGAAGTCTTCTTTTAAGAAAACGTAGCTGATAGCAAATACATTTCATTATCTTTAGACAGCTATCATGAACCAAGGACTGATCGTACTGGACGATCTAAACTTTGACTGTTTAGTATTGAGAAAACTACCTGGTTTGATGTAAGAGATGAAAAGAAGTGTAAACAAGCAAAAAATATCATTTTCATAATATTTATTTCCGGAATATATCGGAATTCTCGTAGCTATTATCAGTACTGACCACAACTATATTTTCAATATGGAAGATTTGATATCCATCTGATTACAGGTATACATGTAATATGTCGGTCAATGTACCAGGTCGACTGGAAGAAGACTAATATGGCAGCTCCAGTCCCTGGCATACTGATGCTTGCCACGTGCCTTGCAGACAAGGCCCAATGTATATGAAAAACGTAACGCTCTTTATATCTTGCTTAGTCTTCACGCAACAAGATAATCACACTGCAATAGATCAGTACCATATAACTGCTGTGATCTATTGTGCATAGAATGAAATATTAAATTTCCCACTGTAGCTCATCTAAATAAATACATTTTCCACAAAACAGATTATTCGTAAATATTTAAATCGGTTATTAAAGTTTATTTTTATATTTCTAACTTTGCACTTATTACGTCATATTTGACGGGACCACACCCACCCACCCTAATAAGCGTCTTCATATTAGCTATAGCCCTTAAAAACTATTTTCACCCTTTTAACGTCAACACAAGCATAATTTCAAAATGTTCCGAACATTTTGAATCAAACAGAAAACAAAAGCAAAGTAATATTTTTGATACCCTATGCAGTAATGATCCTATAAGTGACCTTGTGTGACTATTGATGAGTTGCAATGCTCCTAACCAAAATGTCAAGGTTGAATCGCTAACAAGGAAGTAAAAGAGTTGTGACGCTTGAAAGGTAGGTTCAAACTAGAACATTTACAAAGGCAATGTCATTGTTTTCAATCAGTTTAAATTATCTCATATTCGTAACATTATAACGACTAATGATATTAACATCGGTCTTTGCACGTGCAAAGTTGGTATAATATAGTAAAATGTGTTATGTGCCGGAGACTAGTGGGGGTGGGGCAAGAGAAAGGTGATATTATTTTACTTAATAATATTGGAATTACTTTGAATGAAAACATAATGCTAAACCCAAGGTACTGACATGCCATTCATTAGAATAACTTTGACCTACAGTGTGTAACTCAAGCTGAGATCGAAAGCTACTAAAATTGTCTGAAGATCTGGAGAGACGAAAGTTAACCCTCGCGAAGGTAACTGGAAGAGTTAGCTCCCTTTATTGTCTAGTAGATACATACAGTAAGATACAAAAATAACTTATAGTTCTTCTAAACAAAATCTTAAAAATTCTTTAAAATTTTCAACATAATATCAATAATCGAGTGATTGTTCCACTGAAAATTTATGAAAAGCCTTTTTTATTTTTTTAAAAATGGTCACCAACTAATATCCATACTAAAAGTAGCCGTGTTATACTAATATAGACATACAAACTCCCTTGTGTATGTGTATGTCTACATATCTGTTTTTGTGTACGTCAGATTGTCGGACAATAATTTCCTTATATATATATATATATATATATATATATATATATATATATATATATATATAGAGAGAGAGAGAGAGAGAGAGAAACAGACAGAGACAGACTGACATAGACAGAGAGATACTAAGAAGGTAGTTGTAAGCATAGCAAAATATAACAAAAATGACCTAACATATTGTAGGCAATATGCTTCAAAGCTGGCTTGACAAAGTCAAACAGTCTAAAAGAGTCTTTGAGCGAATGTTTCTGACACAACCAACACAGGTATATCCTGCATATATTTTGACGCAAGAACGAATGTACGGACGTGTCTATCCGCATTAATATTTATTATTAACTAAAAATATAATGAGTTCTTTGATAAATACTAGATATACAGGTCAACATTTACTTGAGAAAATAATTTTTTTTTTTTTTTTTTTTTTTGTCTTTTCAATAGGAACTCAGTGATGAACATGGGGGATCTGAAGAGAACCTTGAGAGTGGTAAACGTTGAAGATGAAAGGTAAGTTGATATTGAATGACTTTAAGCTCAGGTTAGTTAAAGAGGTACAAGTTAAGCAGTTGCAGGGGTAGAGAAAGAACATCCCATTCCCAGGATATATCTTCATTTATGAAATGCATTTCTATATCTAATTCTTTTGATTTCCTTTGGATAATTTTCCAACCCGCAATTTATGACACCCACCAACACCCCTTTTACCCCGTCCCTTGTCGTTCAATATACTTCTCCGCATTCCGTTCTGTCATCTCCACTACGAATATAACAATGTCTTGCCCCTTAACATTTGTTTGGAATATCGGCCATCTGAAACCTGTAAAGGAAAGAAAAAGAAAACCTGCTCCCCCGTTTCCCCCACCCCTCCGACCTAACACTAGTTATGGGGGGAAGCATAAAAAGTTTCACATCAGCATTTTCATTTTAATAATATTTAAATCACGCCGATTCTGTGTAAAGGCTAAGTGAACTCAATTGAAAGAGTAAAGATACGCGACAGAATTTCTGATTACCGTGCTCCTAATACACGGGTTTTAAAACTTCTTGTAAGGGTCCTGTAAAATGTGAATATGCATTAAAAAAGTGAGCGATGATTGCTGAGTGCGGGTTTAGTACACGTGCAAAGTATATATTAGCTATGTGCTATGCTGTATATATGTATTACGAGAGAGAAGTTGTCGTAAAGAGATCGTTATGGTAAAAAGTTTAGTTACTATCAGTCTTGTAATTTGGAGAAAATACAACAATGGGACTGATTACTTTTGGGTAGGAAAACTTAAGGAAATAGAGAATCCGTTTTGAAAGAAAGTATACAAATTTTGTTTTCGTTTCAGCCTTGGATAGCCATAAATTATGTTTGTAACTCCTATGAGAATAATGTGAACGAAAACGTGTATGTGCACAAAAATATGAAATTAATAGAGAATATTCAGATACAAACGCGAATTTCCGTCTTTCGGCCTGTTTGTCTGTGTCTATGAGTCTGACTGCTTGTGTGGATAGATGTACAGATGGATAATTAATGACTCGAAGTTGGGGCAAATTGATACACAATCGTAAATGTGCATGCATATGTGTATGCATGACTGAATGTATGTTTCTATATTTCAGTGCAATGAGATTGCAAATAGGTGAGTTGAATAAATGGATAAATCAGACGAAACAAAAGTTGAATGGCGTAAAAAGTTCAGAGGAAGCAAAGAAACAAATAGCACTGACGACGGACGAAATCAAAGCGTTTATGAATTATGAGGCTATCGAGGTACATGTTCATGTTGTTCATGTATTGATATGAGGCTATCGAGGTACATGTACATGTATTTCGTGTATTGATATGAGGCTATCGAGGTACATGTTCATGTCTTTCGTGTATTGATATGAGGACATTTTACAGAACATTGTTTCAATATTTTCTACTGTATTCAGTATACAGAATTGGATATAAAGTTCTTTCCTCCTACAGTCTTGTAAACTATATAAGTTTGAAACAACATTTTTGAAATGTTGGTATGTTACAGTGTATATACAACAGTTTTGGAAAACTTTTTTCAACGAGCAAATATTTCAAATAATTGTTCCATCAGTTACCTAATCACCACACATCAGGAAAGTTTTTTTTGACGCTTGCATGTTTTCTCGTGTTTCACCTATGTAAACCATCAAGCCATACAATACACAACGCGACCCAAGCAACTTATATAAATAAGTTTTCCTTTCTCAATTTTTAAACACACATTTCCTAAACTATTCAGTTAATTCTCCGTGTTAATAAATACGGGGGGTGGGTGTGGGTGGTAGGGGGTAATTTTACGAAACTAATCCATGCTGTCATTAAGTCTCGTCAATGTTATACACTATGACATCTGTTCCTATATATTTGCAAATTGTTCAGGCTGAGAAATAACGTCCCAGTCTCGACACCCTATAATGATGTCTATGTTTCCTTTACATTACCAACGCATCCGAAAATCACTCATCCCGAGTGATCGCAAACATCATACTTGTGACCTGAATCAGAAATTATTACCCTGCTAAAATGCACCACTGACCCGAAATGTTATTCTGGAACATGATAACAGATCTGACTGTAATAAATGGATCTAATTCTCTAGATACATCACTCTCCATCAAACTAAAGAGAATCACTAGTCAGTTAAGAGTAAAATACATTTACACCGGTGACATTGTCTCGGACAAGTTTTCCTTCAATTTTTCAAGAACGTCTCACAACGAAAAGCAAACCTAGATGTGTCATGTACTTGCAATTTTACTTTTTGTTGGTTAGTGACCGTGGCTCAGTATGAGTTATACCGAAAATCTGTTTAGCTTCGATATAATATAATACAGAAGCACCCATATCAAATGCGTGGTTTGATGTATCTCTGAAATGTACCATTGTTTATATATTATTGAGTCTGTCTAATACCTTTTGAATCCGCTCCCGATTGCCAGACGTGCAACCACCGAATCTGACTGTCGTGGTTGAGCGACTTCAATAATAATTTTATCAACCGCGGATAGCATTGTTTCTGTTGTTGGTAGTGTAGTCGCTTTTGATGGCGCTCGAAGCACTAATCGTTATAGTCGATCTTGAACCGATCGAACCTCTCATAATCCCAAATTCTTTAATCGAACCGCAACAACAGTTTTGATATTATCAACGGCTCGCATTGCATCTCATTTATCAAATTGGCGCAACGCGCGATTACAATGACAGGAACACATTTCTTGCCCCTGCAAACAATCCAAGAAGAACATCGCCAAGGCCTGTTCTGTAATATGTTATTTTAATGGGTTTTCTTGCGTGAACAACGCGCAACTGGTATTGCAGGTCCACTTATGACTGGCATTATCTTAAATAACAGGTTAGTCGCTGTTGTAACTTTGTCTTGTCAATATTGCATATAGAAGATCTACAATATGCCCGTTTTGATCAACAAGGGTAGAGCGAGGGTATTTCAACCGATCAATATGACATGAAAGAGGCACATGCGACGCGTGAATAAAAGCTATACAAACAGCTGGTTCCACAGTTGGCGAATATGCAAACAATATATGACCCATAACGGTCTACTTTCATAACCGCCACTGATAGCACAACAGCTTAAATTGTTTTGTACCGATGATGCAATCCTGATAATGGCATACGCGATATGATATCCCATGTGTAAAACTCGTTTGTAATTTGTAATGTCGTCAGGTAAACTTAAAACTTATGTTATTGCCGACCGTTCAGTGTTAACTGCATATGGTACCGATTCGACTAAAATGACAGAACTGGATGTTAGTTCATGTCCACGTCTGAAATGTTTCAAATCTTTGGTGGTCAACAATGTGATTCTTGGTCGAACTGATTCATAATATGTCCTACGCAGTTAGTTCAATATTATTCCAGTAGGTGCAACTGTCAGCTGGAAATACAAAATGTTTCTGATGGATCAATATGCCAACTGTAATAAACTCTCATTATCGCTAACACAATTTCTAGTGTGCGTAATTGCCCTTCGGTAACAGGTTTGGAAAACGTCAATGTTATGTATACCCATGTTGTGTTCTTAACTTTTGTCCATGTTTGCAGATTGTACTTTAAGATAATGGCAATTTGTAAACAACATATTGACATAGCTATCTGAGTACCTTATTTACAACTTGATAGAATTATCCATTAGAATGACCCATATCTAGGGGATGTATAAATGAATAAGACCCTTGCGAACAAAGTTTTCATTCCTGTTTTATGATCAGGCAGTGTAATCTCTTATAGGTTTGTTTCAGATATAATTTGAGAGAAATTATTTATTTAAACTATTCATTAGGATTCTAAAGTGCTCATAGATATTCTATTTTAAAACACTACTTTGGACATATTAAGAATTCATTCGAATACATTCCGAATTTTATCATTTTGATACAGTAGAACATTCAAAATT
>JAECUM010009773.1:0-85444 GCA_016617855.1 Megalonaias nervosa | reverse complement strand
ATTGAAAAGAAAGTAAGTGACTTAAATTATATCATTGATGCTCATAGAAGACGAATAAAGAAACTTTGCCATATAAATATGTTAAAGGAGCATGTTGGTAGAGATCGCCTTGTTAATCATGCAGTCAATTTTGTTGTAACTGTCGTACATAATGAGGATTTAAGCGATGGAATGCAATCGAAATGTGGTGACATTTGTGTCACCAATCTTCGGAATTCGGAAATATTTAATAATCTGAACCAGAAACTTGCACATTTGCTGCCACAACAAAGAGTGAACTGAAACAGCTATTATTTGAATATGAGCACTTGTTTCCTGATGTTCCTACACGAACAAATAAAATCTACCATAAGATTAAAAGTTGCGACTCCACACCTGTGGAACAGAATCCTTACAGGATGAATCATCTTAATAAAGGAATGTTTGAAAAAAAGAAATCGGTTTTTGTTGGAGAATGATTTCATAGAAGGAAGTAAATGTGATTGAGTTCACCATGTATTCTTGTGCTGAAACCAGATAATGCTTTCCGCATGTGCACCGACTATATAAAAGTGAACAGTGTGACCAAGGCAGATAAATTTCCATTGCCAGAAAACGATGACTGCAATAACAAAATTGAAGATGCAAAATATGTCACAAAGTGTAATCTTTTGAAAGGATTTTAGTAAATTATACTGAAGGAAAGGGCAAAGGAAATTTCGGCATTCGGAACTCACTATGAAGTGATGGAGTTTGGGACGAAAGGTTCGCCTTGAATTTTTTGACGTTTAATGGACATGATTACCTCTGGTCAAGATAATTGTGACGCTTTCGTCTAAAACAACAATTGCGAAGATCACTTGGAGACGCTAGTAGTGAATAGGGGTACTAGGGCCCTCATCATGCCAAAGAAGGAAAATCAGCCTGGGGCACTATGGCCCTCCGATTTATAGACCCAAAAAATCTGCCTGGGCCACTATGGCCCTCAATGGGAATTTTGTATTAGCACACGCTGGGCCTGTATAATGCCAAGAGGAATGGAACAGGTAGGGTGACGTCACGGTACTGGTCATTGGCAATAATGTAGCAAGGTAGTACTGTGACGTCATGCCACCTGTGTCATTGCTATAGACAAACACGAATCAGTCGCGTTCGTGTTTTAGTAGAGTAAGGGTTTTAAATTTTTTTTTTAGGCAAGAAAGAATTAATATCTTTTCGAGGCATATGAAGTGGCCCTGAAAAGGGCTTTTGTCTTCTTCTTCTATTGTCTCCACTTCTTCCACCACGTTCTCACTTTTTCAATAATTCCTTTCTTTTTCTTCTTCTTTTCTTCGTCTGGAATCCAGTCAGGGTGTCCCAGAACTCTAAACTTTTCCTGTACCTTCATCCAGTTCCTGTTTAGTCTTTCAAACTCTTCTTTTCTCTTGATGTTTTCTTTGTCCTTTCTTTCTTTTGTCCAGTTCTCTTTTATTTTCCTCACTTCTTCTTCCATTACCTATATCATGATGTCTTCGCCTTTCTTTAAATTGTCTAAGCCTTTTTTGACAAAAGGCCACTCGGTTAAATGGAATATATCTTCCAAACAACATCTAACTTTGATAACAATATCAAGAACCTGCTTCAAGGTTACATATTTAGGATCGATGAAGCCTCTCAACTTCTCCACTTCCTCTTCTATCATCCATTGTAATTCATAATTAGCTGCTTTCAGACTGTTCACCAAGTCTAGGCTACCTGGGAACCTCCATTCTTTTTCAAGCCTTTCCAGCACGTAGGCTCCATCCATCATCCAGTACCAACTGTCTTTCAATTTGTTGAACAAATACATGTTGCCAGTTATTTTTATATTCTGTGTAGAATGGCGCGAATGACGAGCGCTCTGCTTTATATCCGTGGAGCACGGACGTGAACGAAAACATCCCTTACACTCACTTTACATACGATATACTATCCTCACCAACGAACGAGCAAGCATAAAACACACAAATATACTATCCTCACCATCGAACGAGCAAGCATAAAAAACACTTATCTACTATCCACACCAATGAACGAGCAAGCATAAAACACACAAATATACTATCCTCACCAACGAAGGAAGAGAAGAAAAAAAACACACCTATCTACTATCCTCACCAACGAACGAGCAAGCATAAAACACACACCTATCTACTATCCTCACCAACGAACGAGCAAGCATAAAACACACACCTATATACTATCCACACCAACGAACGAGGAAGCATAAAACACACACCTATATAATATCCACACCAACGAACGAGCAAGCATAAAACATACACCTATTTACTATCCACACCAACGAACGCGCATGCAAACACAAACGCACACACACACACACACACACACACACACACACACACACACACACACACACACACACACACACACACATCAGTAAAGCAGTGAGTGTTTATAGTCACACTACTCTACATTCACACGAATTGGCAAAATTGAATAGTCTCTCTTTTCTAGAGATCTGGCTAGCCCTGAGAAGGGCTGTTTTTTAGAACTCCAAATACACCTAGCTAATGGTGACACCTTCCTGACCTGGCACCACACACGCAACGCCTGCTCCAGTCTTTCTCCATATTAATGCGTGTGGTTGGGAGTGCAGAGGGAGCTTGAGTGACCTCATCATTCCAGTTTTCAGTCTCTAAATTAGTGAAGACTTGTTCTCTCTGTTTTCTCCTATGCCAGACCCGGGGATGGTGAGGTCCTGCGGCTCCCACTCTTGCCGCTGTCTCTATAACTCCTGCTCCCAGTTTTCAATTTGAGGGACAGCGTCTCTCAGTCGTTGTAGTGCTGGTAGTAGTTATGGCTGCGGCTGTGGTTCTCGCTGTGGTTGAGGTGGTCGTACTGGTTGTGGAGGCGTTCTCACCTCAGGTTTCACCTCACACTGAGGTCCCATGAAGAGGTGAGCCAGGATCCTTTCCTCCTTTTCTTTCTTTTTCTTCTCCTCCTCTTCAATCCTATCTTTCTCCTCTACGGCCTCCCTAGTCACTTCGTCTAAAAGACGCCTGGCATACTCCAGGTGCATTTGGAGCTCCAACAATTTTGCTAATCTGCTGCTCATTTTTAATGTTGACTAGTCAACAATGGTAGCCAGACTGACAATTGTGCCGCTTTATATTCCTGGAGCACGGACGTGAAGGTAAACATCCCTTGACACCCAAATTTACCATCACATCAAACGCGCGGACCTTAAAGAAGCACTCACGTTGACTTTTTTACTTCTTTACTTACAAACACAGACATGCACGATTGGACAAGACAGAGAAAACAAAGGGTGGATTTTTTTTACTGACAAAAGAAACGAAGTGCTTAAAGACACACCTCTATTTATTTTTTTAAAATTTTAAAAGTTTTGGCAAATTGAATTAGTATGTCTTTTCGAGAGAATTGGGTAGCCCTGAAAAGGGCTGTTTTTTTGTTAACGGGAGTGATGGCAATCTTTTTTTACTGTCTAAGATTGCGTCCCCGTCTGGTGGCAGGCTTTCCTATACAATACGATCTGCTTCTGCGGAAAGAGAAAGAGAATTCTTTGGTGACCACACGGCAGTCCACAAAGCCTCTGTCTGGTTCTTGCTGCTGCTGCTGCTGTTGTTGCTGATGTTGTTCTTCTCTCTGCTTCTTCTGAAGTCTGTACTTCTCTGTCCATTCTTCTTGTTCTTTCTTAATTTCCTCTCTGAAGACCTCTTCTATTAGGTCTTGGGCTATAGATAACATCCTGACATTCTCTATCTCTTCAGGCTTCGGTATCAGGTTTAGCCTGACACGATGTAAACTGGCGTAAGCTTCGTTCAGCTGGGCTAGTCTGGAAGGCATGTTCATAGGTAGACGAGTCAACCATGGATGACCAGACTGGAGACCAACCCGCTTTATATGGTTCAAACGCGGACGCGATAGAAAACATCCCTACTCGGTTTTAGTGTAGGAACGGTATGATAGTTCATGTCATGGTGAGGGGTAGAAAGAAGTCAAAGATCATATATTCACAGTGTTTTTTGAAAACAAACCACAGACACATTTTTTTCAAAACAATATTTTTTATTCAACCAACAAGTAACAAGTAACAAGTAACAACAACATCAAACAAATTATTTTTGACAAGGTTGAAAACGTTGTGAAATCATGTGAGATTTCCATTGATGGAAGTCATGAGGCCATTGATATACATTACGTTTCCTAGCTAAAGACAAAAGATAACTATAATGGTCACAAGACCATCGATCTACTTTCTCATCGTTTCTAGAAGAGTGACGATCAAAATAAGCCACTAAATGTTCTAAAGGATATCCAAGACTGCGTTGATGAGGAAAATACACACAATATTGTCCACACACCATAAAATCTGTGCCTTGTAATTTCACATTATTGAATCGTGTCGTCTGGGCATTTCTTCTCATAAAGTCAATGATATCGTCTTCCAAAGGGGGTAATCCATACGAATCAAAATATTCCACACAATTCTCTTGAGGGAAGTAGACGGCAACCCAGTGAGTTCCTGGAAGATGACTTTCGTCCATATTGATGACATAAGCTTGATGGTCTTGAGGTTTGCGATGAGGTAGTTCATCTTTAGCGCACACAACAGGATTCCAAGAAGCAGTATACGAACTATTGTTCAAATGGTAATAAAGTTCCCAGGTATCCATTTTTTGTTGTGTTGTTTTTTTCACAGGTAATGATAAGTCATCAATTCAGTTCTGACTTTTTGTTTGAAACAATCTGTCAAGTAGCCGTTTCTTCGCCTTGTCTCCTCACTCTGGGCTAAGAGAGATTCGATGCGATAGATCTCTAGAGTAGTCAATGGAGGGCAGGAAAGATCATGCAAGCCTTTGTACCACTCATGCAACACTGCTTCTTCTCAGATGAGACTCCAAGCTTCGTCCAGATACTCATCCAATTTTTCTTCTTGACTCATTCCCAGACACTCATCGTGTTGAATTTGACTGGGATGATCGTTTTGACATCCATAACAATCTCTCTTACTCAATTCTGTAATTGTATCCGCTAGGTGTTTAGCAAAACAGGACACTAAATGTTGTTCTTGTTCTGGCCATCTGGACTTGACTACATCGTCCTCTTTGTCTTGGTCTTGGGGTTCTACTTTCACGCTATCCTCCCATTCCATGTCCAAAGATTCTCTACTGTTTAAAGAGGGATAGGAGTCATCCATTTTCTCTAATAGTCTAGAATGACTTCTCTCAAACTGTTGATTTCTATGGTATTATCGAATTCAGCATACAGGATGACGTTGACCGTCTCAGTGAGAGCTTCTGCAAACTGAAGTTCCACACGCAGTTGACCAGATTTTATAGGGTGGAAATGTCCCTCGTCGCTGCCTTGGTCTGGAGCGAAATCAAAGGCTCACAAAGTGTAACCTCCAACATAATCTTCGTACGAAATACCGTGACTGGCGTTGGTTCCTAGTTGCCCCGTAGCTTCGTACAAGGACAAGTACGATCTCAAGTAATTCTTCTGGGCAAAGTTAGGTTCGAAGGGTCTGGTACACAAAGTCTTGCCATCGCGACTGACTTCGATCTTGGACACTCTGTAGTGCTTCAACTGGAAAGGATTTTGATCGTGGGCTCCGTTGAGGGCTGCATTACTGACGATATCAAGGATTAAACGTTTGGGTAACTGTCCTTGGAACAGATGATCTTCGATCTTGGATCGGAGTCCAGCAGCAATGGTGAATGTTTTCACTTCTACACGTCGTATCGGATACTTGGCGGTCGATCTCCTCAATGTTTGACTGATGTCGTTTCCCGCTTTAGGTAACACCTCTACACGACGCACGTAACGTCTGGCTTCTTGGATGATGGTTTTGTACTCGTTGGCATGAGCCATCAAATGGAAAGCGACACTGCTGCGATTCAGTGTCAGGCGAATATCCACTCCGTTCAGCAAATACTTGTCTTGCAACCACATGTCCAAATGCAAACGATCCATCAGTTCTAAACTACGACCTAGGAGGATTTTCCTTCGACGGTCGTTAAAACCCACATTGTGAGAATTGTCATCGGCTGTCAGGACTGTGTCGTTAAACATGTCTTCACCTGCGGTGTCAGGTTTCCATACCACGCAAGCATCCAGATGAGTGTTCTTGGCCTCTTTTCCGTACGTCAAGAGATTTTCTAGGTACGCTCGGTAAGGGTAAGTTTCCATGCTACTGCTGACAAGTTTGTTATTCAAGTACAGATCCACTTCGCTGAACAAGGAATCCATGAAATTGTTGACGGGAGCTACTCTGACATCGGCTCCCGGATTGGTGTTGTCGATTTTGATCACTTTCAGCTTCAGGTACAAGTAACTGCTATTCAGATCGAGATAATCTTCCGGATGTCCTTTGATTTCAAACTCGATGGGAGCTGAATCCATCAAAGAGGAGACGGGATGAAATTCGACCCATTGTGATTCTTGCATCATCATCATGGTGGGTGGCATAGCAAACAGATCCAGTTCCGACTTGGAACAAGCACAAGACTCTCGGTGCATCATTTTCTTTTTTTAATAATCAAAAACGTCTAACTCTCGGACGGTTTTTCTTTTTCTTAGACTTTCTAGCTCTAGGGGTGTGAAGTCCTCTGAAGGGGTGTTTTCGTCGTCTTTTTCTGCCTTGTCCTTGCTGTGGCTTCAGGGAAACAGGAATGCCTGACTCGGCATTGCCCAGGGCATTTATAGGAGTTTCTCGCCGACCCAAAAGGTCTTTGCCCGTTTGAAGCAAGACATTTTTGCCTGCTCTCAAGAAAGCTTCTTTGAGGTTTTGTTTGTCAATGATGACATTTTGGAGAAATTCTTTACCTTGCGTCAACGCGACATCTTTTAAGGCGTGCAATCCCCGTGTCTCCATCGGTTTCAAAACGGGAGCCACTGTACGAAAGGCCGATTTGAGCATATCACCTAAACCATGTCCTCGCTGTCGAGCAACTCCTTGGTACACAGGATACATGACTGACAAAAAGTCAGAGTAATCGTTTTCGAAATGGAGTTTCACTGTGACTTTCCCTTTGGTGAATGGAATATTTTGTCCCAGATCTCCTTTTATAGTAATGTTGACAGTGTCAAAATACGACTTACTGACGGGCAAATAGTGAGGATGTACAAATTCGCGGTGAGCGTGATAGGTGTTTCCACCTTCCTCGTCAGCAGCCGTGGCAGAATCCACTTTGAAAGGAATGACACGCAGTAACGGTACGGAGGTGTGTCCCACTACGTTGTACTCCACCACATCGGAGTACACAAAAATCAAATTCAGTCCTTGGTTCATTTCTACAGGGAATCGAAAATGTTTCGCAAAATCCAAGTTACCGGTCATGGCTGGTATTTCGTTTCTCATCTTCATCAACTTGGGGTCTCCACCCAAAATGTCATACAATTAAGGACAAAATGTAATGGCCAATACTTTGTCCTCTGAAAATTTCATCATTAGGCGACGAGATATTTTGTGGTACTCGATCGTGACACTTCTTCTGGCTTTCTCCAAGACTTTACCAAACATGAAATTGAACCTCTCAGCAATGGTGTTCACCAAATGTTGACCACTAAAATAATAGCCCGCAGGAATTTTCAAAATATAAGTGGTTCGTTTAGTTTTTGGGTCTTGTGATTTCATAAAGTCAGCTACACTAGCACGTTCATCCATGGCTTGTTGCACTTGTTCGTCTTAAACTTCTACCGTAAAAGTGTTTTCATTCTCGACGATGTTTTTGATTTGTGTAGGGTGAATCATTTCCACCAAAGCCACTTCCCAATGGGCTTCGTGATCCAATTGGATGGCTTGAGGTAATTTGGCCGAGAAACAGCACAAAGTGTTATTGGGAAACACCTCCATGGAACTGTCACTGGGTAACGTTAAGTAAAATTGGTTGTTCATAATTCCACGGTTCTAGTGTCCGAGAAGTCACTGGAAGTCAGAGGAGTGTCTAAAAGAGGATGGTTAGGGTGACTGTTGGAACTAACGTTGGACACAAGACTCCCGTTGCTGTTGTTTCCGTTAGAGGAATATTTCAGAGACGGATTGGGAAGAAGTTAGCCAATGCAACTGCTAAGTAAAATGGTCGACAATTGTTTGTCTCCTTGTTGCAAACTCAAATTGGCAATGGCAGCACCAATGACACAATACACCACAAAGATCTGGCAGAAAAAGACGATTTGCGTTTTAGGCACACGTTCTCCACACCACACCCAAAAGGGTTGCTTTTGTAGATCTTGCAGAGAAGAACTGGGGGAAGGAGTGGTCACTGCAGTAGCTGAGACTGTGTTGAAGGGCATGATGGTCACTTCTTTTTATAGTCAATGAGTTGCGAAGCGTCGATCCAAGAGTCAAAACTGGGAGGATATCCTTTCCAACGTACTTTGACTTTTTTGACACGTTTCTTTCCTACTTTACGAGTTCTTCGATCGAGAATGCTTTCGATATCGTACACGTCGTCATCTTTTTTGGTCACACGTTGTAACTCGGGCAAGTAAAACGTTCCTTTTAACACTTACCCGTTCATGTCTTCCAATTTATAGACGGGAGGATGACGGCCACGCACACGTTCGGTGACACGAAACACTTCGGTGGTCCAGTTGGGTAAGTAACCTTTGTCGAAAGTGCGTTTGGTTTTGCCAATGCGTACCCAGTCTCCTGATGCCAACACTCCACCTTTCTTGGGGACAAGCACTGTCGGGGACGTACCAAACAGGCGCTCGAAGACGGTCACTTCGTTGTTGGGAGTCACTTCTTGGGGGGCACGCCCTATCCTCCGATGGTAAGATTGATTGTACGATTGGACGAGGTGTGGCAAGACGTCAATGTACTTGAGAGTGTGTTGATGCGTAAAATATTTCCACATGCGTTCTTTCAAGGTGCGTTGAAAACGTTCCACGATGCTAGCCTTGGTTTCGGGATTCTCGGTGGTGAAAAAATGAATGTCACGTTTCTTCAATTCTTTTTCGAAAGCTTGTTTCAGAAATTCGGTGCCTTTGTCAGTTTGCCATCGAAGAGGGTGACGTCCGCTTTGTTTCAACACCAGTTGCAGGGATCGCACTATCTCACTGCTCGATTTGGAAGTCAATGGTACGACCCAAGTAAATTTGGAAAAGACGTCGATGACACAAAACAAATATTTGTAGCCACGATTGTAGGTGGCCAAATGAGAGACATCGGCTAAATCGGCTTGCCATTGGGGATCGATACCCTCTACTTGGGTGCGACTTCTGAAATTTTTTCGTCGAATTGGTTTGTGTAAGGTGTACGTGGCTTGTTCTTGTAACCAGCGTTGCACATGACGTAAACGGATACTTTTCAGTCGAGTTTTGGCAGCACGATACAATTTCTGAACTCCTCCGTAACCTGCGGGATGGGATGGATCGTAGTAAATGCTGGCTAACACCTTCTCCATGTTTTAATAATTGATCCAATGTTCACTGATGCTACTCTGAATGGGACGAGGGGGTGGTTTAGAAACGGTTTTACGTGTCCGATGTGCCACGGGTGTAGAAGTGGAAGGTAGTGGTGGTGGTAGTGGTGGCGGTAATGGGATGGTTTTGGTCTTCTTTTCTTTTTTCACTTCTGGTTTCTCTTCTTTCTTTTTCACTTCTGTCGAAGGAGGAGTGGACATCACCTTTTTAACCCAAGCTTTAAGTTCTTCTCGTTGCGGTGTAGGGGAAGGGGTCAACAAGGACGCTGCAATCTTACTAGGGATGGGAGCTGCTGACGGTGTTTGAAAGACTTCTCCTGCCTCTTCTTCTTCAGGCAACCGTGGGGCTGACTCTGTCTTGACCACTGGGAGTGGTAGTGTTTGTGGTGATAGTGGTGGTGAACTTTTCATCAAGGCCTTAAAATCTTTCAGAGTGGGTTGAGCTGTTTCGTCTAAAGCTTTTTGGTAAAAGAGTTGCAATCGTTGCAACAATCGACCGTACCGTTGAGATTTTTCCATTTCTAACAAATCGCTGCGATCTATCAACGATTGCAGTTCATGTTGTAACTGAGACATCTCGGTCAAATAAGGATTGGGAGGTAAATGTGGGGTTCGTTGTTCTTGCCAACGATGGTGTTCCATCCATCGTTTGTAAGGGACTAAACTCAGTTTTCGTCCTTCCATCAGATTTCAAGGATCACGTTTGAGATCTTTTGACTCCAGTGTCCTCCTTTTATCTTCTTGGTCTTTTATCTTGGAATTAGGGCGGGTATAATATGTCCCATTGCACTCAGTATAGGTTTCGCTACATTGGTAATAAGTCCTAACAGGGGTAAAAATCCTCCGCATTGCACCAACATCTTTTTCTTTTGACGAATGGGTATTTTCTTTTGGACCATTTGGCAAAGAACGTGTCGATGTTTGGCTAAGCAATATTTCTGATGTTTAGTCAAAGGTATTATGCCTTTCAAGACGTTCAGACAGCATTCGCTCACCGTATCGATGACATCTTTGGAGGCAGTTTGAATGAGTTGTTTTCGCATGGGTGGAGGAACTTTCGACAGGACAGACAACATGTCCCAATGTTTGACTAAACGAGGAGGCAGTCCTTTCCTTTTCTTTCCTTTGGGGGTAGAAGAGGAATGTCTTCTTTTGGGTGACATCTTTGTTTGTTGATTCCGGGACAGACACCAAAAATACACTAACGTCGATGACTTGTCACACGGCCTTTTATCCTTTTTTTGGGGGGGGGCGGGGACTATCGCTTCGTCATAAAGATCACGATCTGTTTTCCAAAATCGCCAAAGAATCCTCCTCTTTGGCGGCTTCTCTTTTTCTTTGGACAAGTGTGTCTTTTCTGGGGGTGACGTCGATGTTTGGCTAAGCGTTTTTTTCGCATGACGAGTCTGTCTTTTTCTTTTTCCTTTTCTGGACAGGACAACAACGATGAGGTGACATCTTTTGGTGTACAACATACACTGACATCCATGGCTCGACATTGCGTCTTTTTATCTTATTTTTTTTTTGGAGCCTGTCCTTTACCCTTGTGACAAACGTATCGGCTATCTTATCGAATTCAAGGAAAGAGCCAAAGAAACCTCTCTTTTGGTGGCTTCTCCTTTTCTTTGGACGAGTGTGTCTTTTCAGAGAGTGTCGCCGATGTTTGGCTAAGCGTTTCTTAGGATGACGTGACTGTCTTTCTCGTTTTCCGTTTCCTTTTTGGACCGAAGAAGAACGACGATGGTAACGGTGTACACTTCTTGGAAGGGACATCTTTGGGCGTGCAGCAGCACAAAAACGCTGATCCGTATTGTTTGCCTCAGGTCTTTTTTATACTGGAATGCGTCGCCACTGATTGTCTTTACGTCGTAGCAACTTGATGACAGGCAACACACGTCGTGGAGGAGGTCGCAACGGACTAAATCGGGACAGTTCTTGCTTGGACATATCCAGTAAACTCTGTAACACACCCGTTCTCTCTTGGACTTTGATTTTGGGGGTAGGTACTTTGTGAGCAGCGGCCACAGCCGCTAAAGAGGACGAGGGTGTCACCGCTGGAGGAGAAGTTTTTGGAGACACTCTCTTGTGAGTAGAAGCTGTTTTCTGTGGACTTTTCTTTTTCTTTTTCTGAGGCTGTGACCTGGTCTTGACACCGTTGTTCTTTTTCTTTTTCTTCTGGGTACGTTTGAGCGTGGCTTTTTTCTTGGGGACGACTTTGGGAGCATTAGGATCCCATTTTAAGAGGAAACGAATGATGACACCTCCTAGAGAACCGCTACCTCCAGGTTTCAAAATGATTTGCTTTTTGGTTTGAGTGTCGATGCAAGGATCGGCTAGTTGCGTCAAGGCGCCTTTGTTTCTCTCAAAAAAACGTTTGGTTTGAAGTGGAATCTGAATGATGCCTTGCAGTAATTGACGTGCTGTCTCCGTAAACCATCGTAAGACTTCTTTGAGACTAGCTTCTAAGACACGAGCACGTATTTGTGGATTTTTTTCGCGACAGGCACGAATCAATTTAATGGGAAGATGAGACTGAGGGGACGTCATGTTGACGATGTGTGAGACAGAGTCAAAGTGACCGAGGTTTTAATAGATTTTTTTTTGGTGATTGTGATTAAGTCGACGAAGCGGACGTATACACGACAGGCCCTCCGTCTTGGCACCAGTGGTGAAACAGATGGGTACGAAATCGCAAATAATCGGGAGTGGTGGGTTTTAAATCCACGAGTAAATAAGCGTGTGGGGTTTGAGTGGTATCGTCGTACGCATTTGTCAGCCAAGGCGTTCCTAACTGTTTGGCTAAGACTTGTACTTGCGATTTATCTCTAGGGCTTTTACGCAACACCACGTAATGAGCATTGAGGCTGATGGTGCGATGGGCTTTACTTTCTTGAAACAAATTTTGGGTGATGTAAATGACACTGGGATTACGATGATGCTCTTTGCGTATAAACCACAGTTTAATTTCTTCTTCGTCTTCTCCTAACATATCGTCAAAAATAACCAAATGAGTTTGACTAGGGTCAGACACGATCCCGTCGTCCTCGCCAAGAATGCCTTTCACAAAGACGATGGAATCGCCTTGACTTTCTCGCAGAAGGCTGTACGCCGATTGCCCCTCTTTGTAACACCACACGATTCGTTGAGGTGGACGATCGATCAAATGATGTTTATGTTCGATCAAACGTTTGACAAATTCGGTTTTGCCTGAACCGCTCGGTCCGGCAATGAGCATGTTAAAGGGATGGCGAAGATACAAGGCCTCCCAACTAGTCCGATCTACGTGTTCGTCAATGACTTTGAAAGTGGAGGAAGAGGGAGTAGAGACAGTAGAGGTAGCCATAGTAGTGTAAGAAATGTCACTTTTGACACGAAGACAGACAAGACAAGAGTTTTTATACTTTTTTCAGGACACTTTTATTGTCATCTTTAAAAGTGAACAACACGAAAGACAAAAATACATAAAAGCCAAATGGCTAAGTACATGAATAAAAGAAACATCAAAACGATCATAGTGGAATATAAACAAGTCTCTGTACAACATTTGTGATGATCAAGAGGTGAAATTGTAGGGGTACTGTGTAATGTTCTGAGAGTCTCTACACTCCTTGGCACAGTCCCACAAGAGTCCTCCCGGAATGGCCTTTCAGGGATGTCGATCACGGTCCTGTCCTGAAGAGAGTGGTTTTCCTCGGTCACGACTTCTTCTTCTTCTTCTGGCACTGTCACTAACACTGGTTTAAAAGTTACTTTTTTCACGGAACGTTTTAATTTTTTAGGATTACAAATCTTTAGCATAATGTGCCACTTCTTTTGTCCATGCCTCAAACCCCCAACTTTTCCAGTCACGTACATCTTTCCAGTGAGGGTGTAAGTCACAAGCTACACACACGTCGTCGTACACATCTTCAGTGCCTAAAAGTTGACGAATCTTGTTTTCCCGTAGAGGTTGAGAAGTATCAAGATGAAAGCGCAAAGCTTTGAGCAGAATGAGTCTCTCGTGTACATTTAAAGGGACCACTTTCATGTTTTTTGGAGTGGTAGGTACTGTTCGTAAAGAGTCCACAAGGAATCGCCCGCTAAACGAAATCCCCAAAAGCAAGTCACTAAGACACACACTAAACGTCGACCCCAATTCAATGGACACAGTTCTCGTAATAGGTGTTGGTAATCCTCTACCGTTTCAATAGTGTCATTGATTTCCTTCCACGGAATCTGTTGTATCACGAATAATAAAGGTCGCGGCATGGTAGTCCGTTTTTATACCTCTTTTCTCTTACCTCAATCACTTCTCCTAGAGCGAAAGTAATGAACGTAGTGAGTAATTTCTGACTACTGCCATTCCAGGAAACGGTCAAGAAAGTCAATAAAATCTTCAAATGTAAATGGTCTAAAGCGAAACAGTAGAACGAACGCACCCTTGATCCAGAGAAATCGAACTTGTTTGTTGACTTTGGTCAATTTCCTCTTGTGAATTTCTCGACACAAAAGTTCTTCAGTCACTAATTGAGATTTGGCTCTGGCAAGTCCCTGCCAAATGTCCTTGTAGATCTTCTCTTGGAATTCGTTTGGTAATGTTTGAAGATTATTTTTTACATGGGGTTTAAATACTTGTCTAGGGGTTGTTCAACGTTTGACTCCTAACCAATCAGCTGGTTTCTTACACGACATGGTAGGCCCACTTCAATGACGAGGTCCCACTAAAGGTAGGTAGTGACAATCTGGAGACCATCGAACATGTTCCAGGTAAGCGCAATCTTTCTTCTCCCACGTGTGAAGTGACACACCACAACTGAAGCACTTGACTTTATCCTCTTCGCCCAAGTAGATAAATCCAGCTCTAGCTAATTCTTCGAGGGTAGGTCCTCCCAGATATTTTGGCTATTTTCCTCGAAAGGTTTGGAATCGACTTTCATAGTCACAGTATTCTGGCAAACGCACAGGGAACGAATATTCGTCTTTCACAGGTTCATTTCGATGAGGGTACGGTGAAATATGCAGGAGTCTGCTCAGTTTTGCATGACATCCGTAGGGTGGTAGTCGAATGGTTTCATTAGGATGACATCCACATGAAAACCAGTAAAGTGAAAAGGGGTGCGATAGCGAGTGGCATCGCCTTCGCATCCATCAGGTTTGACACACACAGCATCACTTTCCATAGTAGGTATGGTAGTAGTGGTAGTTATAGTAAAGTTCCCATGATGATGTGGTACTGAATCGCTAAGGTCATAGCGTACGGCATCCCTGCCATCGCAAGACACAGCATCGTACTCGAGTTTACTCTTGCTGGATACGTGATGTGTGAAAGGATTCATTTTTTCTCGCTTGGCGTTTGTAGTCACAATGAACTATCAGTCTTGAATGTTGTCCCTTTTTATATGCTTGCCAATATCAGTGTGACCGTACGGTAAAGTAAAGTGATTGGGAAGCCGTACTCGCTTCTGGTACACGATTTGATAGACTTTTTCCAAGGGTCAGCTAACGATTTGGTGTGTGGCTAAACGTACAATCTTGTGCGGTTCATGGGTGGTCACTTTAAAATTTCCATCCTCTCCAGATTGCAAGGCCTCTTTCAAGACGCCAAAGTTTACCAGTTGACTGGTGCGATAATTGAGAGTCAATCCTTTCACTTTGCACTCCGTGTACACTTCTTCTTGCGGGTTACGGTATTCGTAGCCGTAATTTTTGGGACCGCCACTTGCAAAACTTAGAATCTTGTCGTCGGGATGCTCGTCCGTCCAGGCTCCTAAACGGTCTCCTTCGATGACAGGGTGAGGATGGCCCAGGCGATCGATGTAGATGCAGCTGTCCGTATCAAAATACAGCACACGATCTCCTAATAGTTCTAAAGCTTCGTACAATTTTAAGCGAGCATGGGCTGTCACGTAAGCCGCAATGATGACATTTCCAAATTCGTCGGCTTCTACAAGGTCCAGTTCTTTTTCGTAATTGACTAAGATCAAGTCCTCACGAAGGACATCTACGTGTTTCATGTATTTGGTTTTGTCGTGAATCATTTAAAAGTAGCGGGAAGGTTCTGTCAAATACTCCGTCTTGGGTAAACACGGTCGTTGTGCCATTTTGCCCCACAAACAATTTAACATCACTTTGGCAAACGATCGCCTTCCTTCGTTTTTCTCCACGTGGTCTAAAGTGATGCCTTCCTGCTCCCAGTATTTTTCTTTGAATTTCTTTTGGTCTTCGGGAGTGTGACAGCAGGAAGGATAACCGCTAGCTTCTTGTTTCAGTTTCAAAAAGGCATTCACGTAGTCTGCAAAAATGCCTTTCTGAGTCTCGTCGCCCTTGTGGTATTTTTCTGTCTTTTGAAAGTGGTAAATTTCGTACACTTCTAACAGTTGGTATCCCAAGTCCAGAGCTTTAAACAATTCCACGCTGACTCACATTCCCGTCAAGGCGCGTTCTTCCTGAGTGTGGTGACAAGGTTGGTCTTGGTTGCACGTTTCGGCACAAGAACGGCACAAGGAAAACGTCAGTTTACCTTGGCAATGATGTGGTGAAACAGGATGGTACAAGTACGTGGAAGGCAAGACTATACATTTGATCAATCCTTCGTATTGTCGAATATTGTCCACGTCAATGTGTTCCGTCAGCAATTGTGGGTGCCCTGCGGGAAAGTGACAATATTTGCACACGTACGGATACAGAGAACACACGTCCAAGTATTTGATTTCCACTCCTTTCTCTTCGTCGGCTTGGTACAGCAAACAGGTAGCATTCGTCCGTCCTCCGTACAAACTGTCCCTTGGGTTTAGTGGGTCCACCAGCTTGTAACTTTCCACGATGCGCTTAAACTCGGGATCGGTTTTCAATCGCTGATCGTACTCGTGTTCCCACATTTCTACCACTTGGTATCCTTGCTCTTCTAACTTCAAGCGTCGCTGACAAGTCGTCTGGTACAAGTCTTCCATGGTACTTTGTAAAAACTGATTTTTAGTGTTACGTTGAGGGTAGCAGATGGGACATTCGTGAAATAAACACCCGTTAAACTCGTACACGATCTGGGGGTTTTCTAAGTCCCAGCCATCTACCGAATACCTTCCGATGGTCTTTTCGCCTCCTCCATTGCGAGCGTGTTGGATCCATTTGTCACACAAGAAATGTAACCAGCGTAGGGCTTTGACCGAATATTGACGTTTGACAAAATTGGTTGTTTGAGGACTGATGACAGCCAGGGTGTTTTCGGGCATGAATCGTTGGCGGTACACTAAGGAACACGCATTGGCAATGGTGCAGGCTTCTTTCAAAGGGTCGATCCCACCGTGTTCCATGAATAGTTCTCGGAATTTTCCACAGCAACGCCGTAAAATATCCACGTCGGACCGACAATATTTTAACATTTCTTCCTGAAAGTCGAAGGGGTCCGAAGCGTGAGTATGGTACCAAGCGTAGAAAGCTTCTCGTTGTTCGGTACGCATGTTGTCGGGGTTGTAGTAGTGAGCCTCAGGCAAATGAGGTAGAACGGCATGTTGATTGGCTTCGGTATTGATAAAGTGTGGAAAATAGCCTTTGGCCATTTCTGTCATTCCAAACGTTTTAGGCATGCGGCTCAAAGGCATGGCCAAGTAACTCATCGAATCTTTAAACTGCACTTGACCCACTTGCATGGAAATAATTTTGGCTCCGTTCAGAGTCACTTTCGGACGTTCGGTACTTTGTTCCGTATAGTATCTGAGAAGAAACTGTCCGTCGTATCCCGAGAAATTGTGAGCCATCACCGTGGCATAGCTCTGACAATCTCCGTAACGTTCGATGTCTTCTTGACTCCACGTCTCGTCGATTAGGTTTAAAACCCATTGGGCGAAATCGGCTAGCGTGTTCGGTCCCCGAAATATTTTTTCACGTCCTCCAGGGATATTGCTACAGTGAGGGCAATGAGTCAGATAGGTTCTTGGATGCACTTCTCGCACGCTCGGTGAGCCACGCAGAAATTAGGAATGTGAACGCCAGTCTCTTGCATGCATTCGAAATCGAAAAAGATGAAATGGCCTTTCTTCTGGTCATTATCTTCTTCTTCTTCATGTTTGGATTGGTATTTTTGAATGTAGCATTGGTGTTCCAAGTCCACGACTTGGCGACAAATGTGACATCGCTTTTTCCTGAACATACGTGCGCCTTGGCACAATTGGTACGTATGCCTTGTCCACAAGTAGGGCACAATCTCAGGAGTTGACAAGCACATTTCCGCTGTGAACCTTTCGTCTTTAGATGTTGTTGGTAACAAGTTGGACTGACAAATGTGCGCTGACAAAATGGGCAATGCATTCGTTCTTGTCCTTCGTCCAGACAGGGCTTAGAGGCTAAACATCCCTCACATTTCGATCCGCAGTGCTTGTGTTGCTCTCGATTGTTATAGCCATAGTCACATTTCTCACAGTAATAACTGTATGACAGGAATGCAGTGATACTGGTGATGGCATCGAAATGTTCATCGTGATGATAGACGTGAATGTATTTTCCGTCTTTGAAATTTTTGCCTCGAAACAACAGCGGTCCGCGCACTTCTTGAGGGTGCACTTTCAAGGTGTAGCGTGGAGCCAAGACGTCTTGCAACTTTTGCATTTCAGGAATGCCACAGTGTGTGCCTTTGGATATCCCCGCTTGCTGTGACAGGAGTTCTGCTTCTCCTTGTTGTTTGGTTCGATTCGATCGTCGAATAGTTTTCCAGGCTCTTTTCCATTCTACCGTGTCGTTCTTGTCGGCATACGTTCGTCCCATCACGATGGCACGGGCTAAACACATCTGGTCTTGAGGGTTGTTAATTTGAACGAGGCTACGCTTGATGGTGCGAAGATTGTCTACCAAGATAACCTTTTTGCCATGTCTGTCCCTTGGGGAAGAGACACGTGGGTCATGAACAGTGTCGCTTTTCCGTCGGTGATGTGAAACTTGTCGTTGGATTGTTGTACGTGTTGAATCTTGTCCATAACTTACATACTCTCCCTCCTTTCAAGATAAAAGTCAAGATACTTGCTATATCTGTCAGAAGAAAGGGCATTGGGCTACAGAATGTCCGGATCGTCATAAAAGCAAGACCAGTGTCAGAAGAGACAAAAGTCAAGATACTTGTTATCATTGTAAAGAGAAAGGACATCGGACTTGTTATCATTGTAAAGAGAAAGGACATCGGTCTTCAGAGTGTCCTAAGAAACAACAGGAGCAGGAGGAGAAAGAAGAAGAAGAGGTGCCCTCGGCAAATGAAGAACCCCGTCACGTTCAGAAAGAGAAGACAGAAAAGAAAAGAAGACGAGAAAAATGTGAGGAAGAAGAAGAAGAAGAGGAAAAAAGTGTAAAAGTGAAGAAATTGAAAAAACCGAGAGAGTGAAAGAAAAACGACACAGAAGAAGTTTATGAACTTTTTAAAAGTGTTGTGTTGTGTTATGTTGTGATATTGAATTGTAAAAAATTTGTACCAGAATAGACCAGACTGAAAAAACGTAAGTGTCTCTTGGTTTTGATTGTTTAGAATAATAAGGACCTACACTCATACACTCACAACACGTACATCATAGGATTAAACAAGGGATTTTGAGTTTTAATTGATTTTGGCAAAATGAATAGTCTCTCTTTTCGAAAGAAGTGAGTGGCCCTGAAAAGGACCTTTGGGTGTTTGTTTTTTTCCTTAGAACAAACTCAGGAACGAGAAGCAATCCGCTTTAACTGCCTTAAGCCTTTGCCACGGCCAAGGCCTACTTCTGGACTTGCTCCTGTCAATGATTTAGTAGAAATCACTAGGGGTGGTATCTCTGGTGTAGTAACAGGGTTAGGCTGTTTGGCTGGGGAAGGTCTTTTTCTCTTGGGTCGTAATAAAGAAGTCTGATACATTTGTTTCAGACTTCTTAACTCGGCCAAAATGTCCAAGAGTACCGTTACCGTTTGACTTTCACTGTTCTCCTTCTCTCCTAGCCTTTGTTTCTTCTCTACCGCTTCTTCTTCCTGTCGTTTCCTTCTTGCCTCTTCTTCTCGCTGTTGCTGTTCAAGGAGAAATGCTTGCTCTGCTTCTTTCTGCTGCTGTAAAAATTTCTCCAATTCTTCTTTCTGTCTTTGTTTAAAATCGTCGACACGTGGTAAAGAAGGAGAAAGTGGCGAAGGTACTGGTACCGGAACAAATTCTTGCGAAGAAGAGAAAAAAATCTACTAAATCCCAGTTGAAATCAACCTCTTCTGGAAGTAGCGCTGTGTTAACTTTGGTAGCCACTGCTATGCCATCGCTTCTCGTCTCCACAGCCGGTGCACCCCAATTCATTGTCTTCTTAGTTTCAGTCATGTTTCACAAAACAATGTCGCATCGTTTCACTGCGCACAGACGCTAGCGCACCTATATAGGGAATGTGACGTCACAGGTAGCTCTCTTCGGATTGGAAGACAGACTCCGCGAAGTGACTGAATTTTGTAACGCGTGTTGGGATTTGGTGAACAATTTCAATCCGTTTCGATCCGGTCTTCCACTATAAATAAACGCGGTTCACTTCATTCCCTTCACATGTTCTCGTCACAAAGATGTGGACCAACGTTGAATCGTCTACTTTCGTATCGTCATTGTTTTTCCGTACGGACTTACCCGTGTATGTCAGATCAGCATGGAGAATCGTGAGGATCACCGAGACAAGCATTTGGAAAAGAAGGACTTATGTGGAAAGACAAGGCTGTCTGAAGAAAGTTCTGGTTTATGGACCAGAGTTAGACGAAGTTTGAGGAAGAGAAGAAGACCAATGCGATGCCCTCTATGTTAACGGAATGGTGTTAACATAACAAACAACGGCCCTTTTCAGGGTTACTCCATTGCCTCTAAAAGATATTAATTCTTTCATGCCTAAAAATTTTTTTTATTCGATTTTATAATTTATGTAGATATTTATTCTCTCTTCCCTAAAAAATTTGTTTAGTCGATTTTATAATTTGTGTAGGATAGATGGGAAAAAAACGAATATATAAAACCTACTCTACTAAAACACGAACGCGTCTGATTCGTGGTTGTCTATAGCAATGACACAGGTGGCATGACGTCACAGTACTACCTTGCTACATTGTTGCCAATGACCAGTACCGTGACGTCACCCTACCTGTTCCATTCCTCTTGGCGCTATACAGGCCCAGCGTGTGCTAATACAAAATTCCCATTGAGGGCCATAGTGGCCCAGGCAGATTTTTTGGGTCTATAAATCGGAGGGCCATAGTGCCCCAGGCTGATTTTCCTTCTTTGGCATGATGAGGGCCCTAGTACCCCTATTCACTACTGACGCTTCGGAAATTCTTTGATAGTATCAGTGATGCAAACTTGACAAATAATTTAAGTAAAAGTGTATTACATGTTAAGGACATATAGAGGGACGCGGAGAAGTTAAACCTACAAAAGGTAAGGTCAAGGCTATCTTTGAATTCCCTGTGCCTGTTAGTAAAAAGTAGCTGATACAACTTTTGGGTATCGCTGGATATTATCGAACTTTTGCTTCCATTTTTCCAGTAATTGCTGAACCCCTGACCAATTTCTTCAGTAAGAAATCCAAGTTTCATTGGTCTGTTAAAATGTCAGGAGGCTTTATATAAGTTAAAGGCAAAACTTAAGAGTGCACCAGTTCTTTCAGCTACAAATTTCAGTCAGTCTTTAAAATGTCTGTTGATGCAAGTGATTTGAGGGTTGGTCGACTATTAATTCAGGAAGACAAAAATGGTGTAGGTCATCCAGTGTGCTAGTTTTCTAAAATAAATAAATAAATAAGCACCAGAGAAATTATTCCACAACTAAGAAGGAATGTTTGGCTTTGATTCTGGCTTTGCAATACTTTGATGTGATTATTAGTTCAGCTCCTCCGATTATTTTATTCAGTGATCGCAATCCCCTTACTTTCATTGGCAGATTAAAAAACAAAACAATCAGATATTATTAAAGTGGAGTTTGATGTTGCAGGAATAAAATAGTAACATTAGGCCCATCAAGGGAAAAGATAATCTAATTGCAGATGCGCTTTCACATGTATAGAAGTATTGAATTGCTTCATGTATATTTTGTTTCATCACAAAACTTCGTCGTATGTAATTTGTAATCAAATGTATATTTGACTAGTATTTAAGAGAAAGCTTTAGCGTATAAATATTTTTGTGTATGAGGGGAGGTGTATGTATGTATGTATGTATGTATACACACACACACACACACACACACACACACACGATTAACAGAATAATCAAATCAATATTGTTCAACGTGTATCCGGTTGCTTTTTTGTTTTTGTTTTTTTTTGCTGAATTCTTCTATACTCCGGAATGTATCACTCCCGTTGCTACCTATGTGGGTAGTAGTCTTCAAGAGGGTTTGTTAGCTTTCGGATTCTTTAAGAATATTATTTCCATAATTTCCGGGCTCTCTACACGAAACTTGTTAGCGATATCAGTACAGTCTTATAGCGATGTAAGTTAAAAGTTGACATTCAGAATTAAATGAAACCAAAGACGTAATAATTAACGTGTATGGTGTAGTTTTGAAACTTGAACTACACGCATATATTAGTCTAGGTACTCCCAATTTGCGTCAATAGCACGGGTGCCGGACGCATGCTTGATGCTAAAATGATTCAAAATCATGATTCTGTGGCATTTAACTTCTTGCAGCTGCTTGAATAGGAAAATTTCTCCGTATTTCATTACTCTTATTATAAACTCGACTACAGTGCTTACTATAGTACAATGGACTCCTCGGTTTTGACGCACTTGAGCCCTTATTTTTACCTTTTCGGAAATAATACTCATTTCATTGTGATGCCTCTCAATACTGTAGAATATTAGTAATTTTAGCACAGAATGGATAACAATGATAATGATGTAGTCCGTAATATTCTTGGCAGTCTAAACACCATTCGAAACCGTTTTAACGATGCAGTTTGCAGTATTGAGTCGGGCACTGGGTGCCTACTATGGCCAGGGGCTGATTTGCACCATCAGAATAATGAGTAATGATTTTTATGAGGACTTACGAATTGGATAAAGGAGATTTAGTGAAATGGAGTTTTTCATCCTTGCATCTGTGTTTCATTTACAGTTGATGTTAGGATTTTGACACATTTTTCAGTCAGCATTACTTGTCGTTGATCAGTGTAGGCCTAAACAGATGTGGTTGTGATATCATTGAGAAATCCTTTTTTCTTGAGTAGTGGGGGTTTGTAACACTGCGTCAAAATAGGGTGTGGGATGATAATCATTGGCCATTTTTATTCATACACTGATAAAGAACTAAGTTTTAGATAATAATATAAACTGGTTTTCCATGATATCCATTTAAGATATAAAAATGTGAAGATTGTTGGAGAGGTCCAGATCATTGTTTACATTGAGGACGATTTTACTCAATAGAACTAGAAGGCTTGTGAGTGGCGCATCATATTAATTGTACAATTGATGAAAAACATGCTTCTAAAACAAAATTTAGCCCAAAAAATTGAATTTATAAAATGGAAATGTTGCTCATTGTTTGCTTTTTTAGTATCCTACTAACCTCATTTTATTATAATATATGAAAACAGTACAGTTCAGTTAAAATCCAATGCCCTTATTACTTTAATAAGGGTCAGTACATTTGTAAGCATATTTACTGCAGGGTTTGTCTAAAAAAAGAACATAGGAAACATTGTTTACACAAGTTGTCTTTGATGTTAAGATGTTTCCTAACCTTAAAATATAGTACTGCTTTTATTATATGACAGGCTGTGTAATTCTCATTCCCACCCTGTTATTTATAACTCAGATTGTGTAATTCTCATTCTCAGCCCCTCAATTACACTACAGGCTGTCTAATTCTCATTCCTATCCCTCATTTATACTACAGGCTGTGTAATTCTCATCCCCAGTCCCTCAGTTTTTACACATTTAATGATGTATATCTAGGTGCTTGTAATGTGTCGTGTTTTATGACACATTACAAGCACCTATATATACATCTTTTAAATTAACTTTCCGTAACTATGATGATTAAAATTTTGTTATATTAAGTGATCAGCATGTACCTTGAACCCTTGATTGTTTAAAGTGTAAAAGTCAGAGAATCAAATTATTATGACATAATCTCAAATATGTCATTTTTGCAAAAATAATTATTTTCATCTATTAATGTCACATGTTCTATGACACAGTCTCTAGTGTTTCATTTTTGCAAAACTAATTATTTTCGTCCATTGATGAATACCTATAATCAAATATTTTGCAAGCAAATAGAACTTTATTCAAAATATATATAGGCCTTTGGTTCATGCATTCAGTATAATGATATAAAACTAATTTTGAAAAAGTCTCTGAGATTAACACATGAGGCAGATATGTCAAATCTGCTAACAGGAACCAGTAAAAAAAATGTATAAATACATAATATTTTAAGGAGTAAATTACTGTACATTAAAGGGCTGTTGTTGGTATACTTCCAGAAGAGCATCAAAGTTTTTAGAAGTAAATCAAGCAGTTTATGAAGATAAAATTAAATAAATTCCTTCAACGTTCTTTCTGAAGGCAAGATAAATATAAGCTGCAGTGGGTCTATATACTACTGAGTCATTGATTTCCAATGATTTCTGAAATTTGTATACACTAGGTATTAAAAAGTGAAAATATGATGACAAATCTTGATACAATGGACATTTCACTATGAAGTGAAATTCATTTTTTGCCTCATACATACCATCCAGAAGACCCACAATATATTTAATATTTCTTCTTTGCATTGGTAGCTAAAGTGTCGCATCTTGGTCTACAGGATGCAGCTTTAAATTTAAATGGCATGTTTGACACCAGTTAGTTTTCTATGTTAAGTATATTTTCACAATTTTGTATAATTGTACTTAATATTCTCACTTATCTCAGATTTGCCAGTTCTGTCTTTGTTAATTATTATTTAATATTATCAATACATAATTGTGCCTTTCATATTTTGAAGAAATAGTATTTCATCTCCCAGCCAGTGCTGTAACCACATATTACTCAATCCTAATCATAATATACTATTCAACATAGTACTGAAATCTTTCCATATTAAATTTGAGAATTTTAGCCAGAATGTGATATCTCTTATCATATAAAATATGTCAATGGCAGATTACCTAGCTGTACACCAGTATTTTAGGTATTTTTGTTCACCCTAGGAATATACTTAAAAATGTAATTTCAGACACTTTCAAGACAGTGAATATGTTCATATCCTGATACATATATTTATGATCAGTAGAATGATGTTGCTACAGCTGTTAGATCAATCACTGATAAATAGAGCATTATTATGACATCAGAATGTTTTGTTTGAAAAGTAATTACATAATTGAAAAAATGTACTATTGTCTTTGCTTTGGTGTGTCAGAATATATTGATAAATCTGCAGTCTTCAAAATACAGATGATCCAGGGTGAGCTTAACTATGTTTGAACAGACGAAAGATGACAGAATGTTGATATTTTCTGGCTGATACCTTCTCACATAACTAGTTCATAAAGGTGTGTGAAAAAATATTTGCAGAATTTTTCCATTTTAAGAGACACCTTTCAGGCTACTGAAAAGTGTCAATGTAAGTATGAAAATCATTAAGAAAATAAGGGCTTGATGTAAAACTGCAGTTTTTCGAGTTAACAAACTTTTTCTTTATATATATATATATATATATATATATATATATATATATATATCAAAGTGACCATGTACAGTATTACAAGGGTTTTAGACCTGCTGCCCTCACTCTGAACATACTATTTTCTTGATTTCTACCCATTTTAAAACAAAGCTTTTGTCCAGTAGTTGTGGCTTAGAGCAACATACCCAAGACTGTTTTATCTCTATTTTACAATAGCTCCATCATGTTATGCTACTCTTGATAGAATGTTCTTTTTCCAAAGCTAATCAGAAAGTTTGTATTAGATGTGCATCCATTAAAATTATGATTTCTTGCTATCAAGGTTGATGTCACTAAGCAATAGTTGCATGAAGGGAGCAAATGGATAGAATCAGTGTAAAAGAACAAGATAAAAACTTGTCATTTAATTATGAAATACCTGTTGAGTTCATATAATAAACAGAGCATCATAACTTAATCTTTGTGTTTGTATTGTTATGTATATTTAATTTGCATTGTTTGTTTGTTAGTTTGTTCTCATTTTTTAAAAATTTCATTAGATGCTATAGTAATGTAACATTGTATGCTGGACTTGACCTTGTCCAAAATTGAGTTCATTTTCTGTTTGACCTGAATTGAATTTTTTATTTCATTCTGTAAACAACTAATACATTGCTAAATTATTCTCCATGTGTAGACTGCTCTGGTGACCTAGTGGTTAGAGCGTCCGCCTCGGATGGTACTAACAGCTGCCTCACTTGGGCTCTGAGCATGCATGATGCCCTGGTGCTAGAGATCACTATATAAACTGCCACACTGCAGACATCATAGTGATATGACTGAAAAATTGTTAAAGCTATGTTAAAAATCCAAATCACACACACACGCACACACACACACACACACACACATATTCTCTGTGTATGGGTTTAAAATCAGAATTATTATTAATAGATGTGTATGTTTATTTGGGTCTAGGTTTTGGAATTTCCTTAGTGTATTTGACATAGTCCAGGTTCCGGTTTCTAATAATAATTAACATTTTTATTTTGCAAACATCAGGGTCATTCTGAAAGGTTATTCTCCATTAGGTAATATTTTCTTTTAGAAAATGCTAATCGTGACATGAGGTCAAATAGAAGACTATATAATCTTGTTACTGAAGGGAAAATTCATTCATGTTTTAAGTTCTAGAACAATCAAGTTGTATTATATGCCATGTCCAGTATTATTTTGGGATGGAATCTATTTTCTTCAAATTATTGAATTGATGTGATTATTTTCTCTGGAAATAAAAACATGTTCTGATAAAATTCTTGGATAGAGACCTTCATTGGAATTTATACTGAATTCAAACCTGGAATTATATTACTGTGATTCAGCAAAAGACTGTTTGCACATGAACACTCTACAAGCTATCACAAGCACATCGTCACCTTTAGTTTTGTATTTATTTTGGACTTCTAATGAATTTTATTCAGGACTTTAAATTATTAGGACTTGTGTCTCTAATTCTACAATTATTTTGGGATTTAATATGTTATACCGTAGGTTTTATTTCTCATTTTTCACCTTATATTCTAGGGAAATTATTTGTTGAATTTTACAATGCTCATTGCTTATCACTCTGTTCTGTTACTTATTTGAAGAACATAGACTCATAACAGTATCACATTGTGGAAGGAAGCTAGTTTTCCATTTTCTTGCGTAAGTAGTTTGGGACATGAAATGATAAGTGTTCAGTATAGTGAAATTGCTCATAATGGTAAGAAGTGAAAAGATAAATAACATATAGCATATTTTTAAAATAGGTGTTACCAGCTCACATGGTCCAGCAGCTCATAGTATGGCCCTCAGTCGTCTGCCAACAATTCCAATTTTCAACTTCTCAAAAACTGCTAGACCTGTTTCAACCAAATTTTGTCAAAGAACATCTATCATTGAGGCCTTTCAAATTTATGCAAGCAATGCCAGTCCACTATCAAATATGGCTACCATTACTAAAAATAGAAAACCTTAAAATAAGTTCTTTAAAAAATGTTGTTGTTGTAGTGTTTAACGACATTTTTCAGCACAAGATAGGCTATACATGGCAGCCAGTATAACTGGTGGAGGAAGAACCCTGGAAAACCCCGGAAAGGACCACTGACCCACAAGAAGCTACTGGCAAGCTTTCCCACATACCCACGTTAGCCAAGCCTAAGACTTGAACCCATGCAGACAGAGGTGAGATGGCAGTGATCCGGGACGGTGAGCGCTTTAGACCGCGCAGCCACTCAGGACACCCTTAAAAAATGCAGAATAGGCTTGTCAATTATTTGCAGAAAGCATTGCATTTTGCACAAAATGATGCTAATCCACCTTCAGATATGAATACCATTGGTAAAAATAGAAAGAAGAAGCCAGTGGTGAGCAGATATTGCTTACCTGGCTTACATTAATTAACATTTTACCCTTTCATTAATGGTCTTATATAACAGTTTAGCAACACTGTTATTTCCATACTCTAGTTTCTTCTTTCAGGCAAAAAGGTGAATGAAATGGATGAAGAAAAAAAATGGACAATGCAGATTAAAAGGAAGAGAAAAACACATACTAGCAAGGAAAAGAACACACAGGAAAAGTATGATATAGACACATGCAGGAATAAGCCAAGTGGAATGAAAAGAGCTAAACAAAAAGGTAACCAAGCACAGCTGAAAAAAACTTTTCTAAATGTGGTTAAATTGAAGGAGGCCAAGCAGAGTGCTGTTATGAAAGTAAAACCTATCCAGTGTGAATATTGTGAAGAATCATTTAAGAAAAAGAAAGACTACATAGTGCATTCTAAAGTACACATTGAAGCAAAACCATACAAGTGTAAAGAATGTGACAGATGTTTCCGACATAGTGCAGGACTGTCTAACCATCGCCGTGTGCACACTGGAGAAAAACCATTTGCGTGTGAACTTTGTGGCATGACTTTTTCATTTGGGAGCAGTCTCTTCAGCCACAAGCGCGTACATTCAGGAGAGAAACCCTATGCATGCAAAACATGTCCAAAACGGTTTTCACATATCTCCAGCTTGAAAAACCACACTCGTATTCATTCAGGGGAACGGCCCTATTCATGTGAAATCTGTGGCAGTACATTCAATCACATATCCAATTTTCAAACACACAAACGGAATCATATGAATGATCGACCGTTTGTCTGCAGTGTTTGTGGAAAGGGATTTCTTCACAAGAGTCGATTAGTAATTCATGAAAGAACACACACAGGGACTAGACCTTTCACATGTGAGCTCTGTGGGAAGGGTTTCTTTAGAAGCTCACATTTACAGAGGCATATCAGGGCACACTCGGGGATAAAACCATATACATGTAAATTTTGTGGCAAATCTTTCCATCAAAACAGTGTTTTAATGCGCCATATGGATGTTCACTCTAAGTCACTAGCTTCAGAGAAAACAGAGGCACCTCAGAATGAATTTATTATCAAGGATGCTGAGGCTTTGGAAAATGACATTATTGTAAAAATCAAAAAGGAATTTTTTTCTGTAAAAGCTCAGCAAAGTAATGGAAAACAAATTAAGTCCATTACAGTGAAAGAAGAGGAAGAAACTCAACGGAAGAGTACTTAAATAAATTTATGACAGCTGCAAGAAGCCACAGAATGAAATTTTTGGGGGGAAAATTAAAGAGTGCCAATCAGATTTTATAGTTGTCAAATATTGAATATAGTTCACACTTATTCACATATTAAAACTTACCTAGTACAAACTCTCGAGTCAGTAAATGTCCAGGTACTTGTATAGCAAAACATTACTATAGAACCAAACTGTGGATAGTTTTAAGCTATTTGAATTAAGTTTTTGCCTTGGAGTTCCGAGTTTGTTTCCTTGTGGATCAAATAACTCCCTAATTTAAAGTAAAACAAGACTGAACCACTGCATCATGACATAGTGTCATATTGTAATCCAAGGGCCATGGATTCCATACCAGTCATGTCCTTTTAAAAGGCACTTACAGTAGCTACCATTTACCATAGTCAATAATGTGTTCAAAGTTCTTTTAAAAAAACAACCAAGCAATCAACAAACTCCCTTAATTATTCTTGGATTTCATCAGTAGATGATATACATTATCAGCCTTCCTTGTCATCCTTCAGCAGAGTTAGAGCCCCTGATTGGCAGATTCACCCACTTTCTTCCATCACAATGAATCCCTTTATTATTTAATTTTGACTCCATATGCTTCTTTATATTGATGAGACTTTGCCTGAGTTCAGTCATCAGCATTCTGCCTCATTCAGGAGAGTTACAGCTCATGATTTTCAGATCCACCCACTTTCATTTCTGCATAACATCTCCTTTCATTATAATTTATTTTTCAAGTTTCAGCAAAATTTTGGTGTGGAGCTTGGTTTTGACTTAGTTTGATTGTCAGTTTTATTGCATTATTTGAAATAGTTGTAGATTTTAATGGCAGCTCAATATTAACAATGCCGAGAACATCAGGGACATCAGTTCCAGGAATATGCTGGTTATATTTCACTGGTGCATATAAGACCATATGTGAATGGCAATTGAAAAGTAGGGGTAAATGATGCTAAATTGATGCCCTAAACCGCTGTAGATTTAAAACTGGGCAGCCCCCAAGGAGGGCCTACTAAAAGTCAAAAAGTCACCCCACCAAAAAAATCTATTTCAATAGACAAAGGGCAATAACTCTTGCCCATTACCTCCCTTTGGCACTGTCGGGTGTTGCTAGATTTTAGTTTTGCTGTTATATTGGATAACTTTGTCCAGTTTATCCTCTGACAATCCAAACTATTTTTGTGTTCAAATTGATCTCATCCAATGTTCCTTTTGGATTTATTGTGTGGCTTAATCATTCTGCAGCAGGTTGTATACATTCTTTTTACAATTTCTGCTAAATTTGAGTGATTTGTCACCTTTTGGGGACTTTGTCCTTTGAAGACCACGTCACACCATGCTGTCATTTACCTCTGCAAGGTCATTACAAGTTAGCGTGACTCTGACCTTTTTTAAACAGAGTTGGTTTATGCAAGTTTTTAACATGCTGCATTGCTAATTTATGCTTTTTTTTTTCCCCCGTCATGTTGTAGTTTCAGTAGAATGGTCAACTAAATACCTAAAATGCATAGGTTCAGAGCATAGTCTTTAAGGTTAGAAATTGACATGACTTTTTTATTCCTTCATTAATAACGGGGAATATATTTATATTAGCGAGTTAGTAACTTGAATTACTAATTTATGCATTGATTTCTATTGTAGTATCATTTCAGCATTATGTCGTTTAAATGCATGGAAGTCTACCATGACTCTTATTTTATTTATATTAAGTATACACCATGTGTGATGTGTAGCATCTGTAATACGTGGTCAGAGGAAGTCTGAGGTACCATATTAGCTAGTTAGTCTCATACTGATTTGCTAATCTATGCTTAATCACATACTGATTTACATACTGGGTCAATTGGATCCACCTCCTTATACCACTGCACAGTTACTGGCCATCCAGTCATCACTGACCGTACAGACATCAATGACCATCCAGCATGGGAGACCTTTTGAGCAGACAGCCCAGCCAACTCCGACTCATTGGAGCAGTGTTCCCTAATTCTAGGCAGCCAGTGGGCGTAAGTCACCCCCCCACCCCACATGTCCAAGCATGGTCCTTAGGCCTATAAGTCCAGATGCATGGGGTTTGTACCAGATCCATTTGATCTAGTGCACAATAAAACCGCACTGTCACTGGTTTTCCAGCCGTTCCAACATGGGGATCTTTTCATTGAATTGGTCCACATAGCTATGATTTACAGAGATCTTAGTGACAGATCAGCAACATGCCCTTTATATGATGGAGATTTCAGTGAGAAATCTGTTAGCCAGGCCCTTGGAGCAGCCGGTACCAGTGATAGCCAGGCTGTCTTCTATACTGCCAGCTTCCAGGCCAAGTATTCGCTTGGTAAACCAGCCAGCAGTGCCGGACTTCCATATGTTCACTGCTTGTCCACAAGAGAGAGCTAGTGATGTTTTCATAGGAATGGAATTGAATTTTCATACCACCTGGTATGTCTTCACCTCGACTGCAAATAGACCCAGTTGGGCCTCGATTACAACAGAACTCCTACAAATCCACCATCCTTCACTTCTTACTCAGATCTGACCATGGAACGTAATTTAGCTTTGAACCTGCTGCCAAGGACATTTATAGGGTGCTGCTACTTCAGAATGCTCTCCACCCCCTACCACTACTCTAAAGAATCAGTAGATCTCGACGAGGAGGAAGAGATGGATTTAAGGCAACAGACACCTTCAGTACTGATCCCTCAGCATTTGACAGAATATAGTACCTGTTCATATGTCCGCTTATTTGTTTTATAAAGCAGAAAAATGTGCTCCATGCCCGTTAGAGCTGGTTTGGGGTGTTGTTGCACCTTCTTCATTGTTGGATTTGGCCTCATTGGCACCTTTCAGACTCGATGGAGACACCTGGCAATAGCCATTGCATGGGAGGCAGTGGCCAGAATTGCTGTGGTCATTGACCAGGACTGCTCACCATAACATGGCCAATACTTTGACGGGTTCGGCCACTTTACTCCTGATATGTCTATGACCCATGTCTCTCAAGCCTTGTCACACCCTCCCTTTCTGGACAACCCTGTTTGGGTCACCATTGCGGAAGAAAAGAGAAAGTTAAGAGGCAGCTAGCTCAGGTACTGCCTCTCCACCTTGCTGCTCAACCCACACAGGCATTTGGAACCATTCAGCCCCCCCCAGTATCAAGGATGTTAAGCAGCCTTAGGACAGAGAATCTTCTTAGTCACATGTACCAGTATCAATCCCTAAGAAGCAATTGTTCAGAAGCAGTAAAAAACCAGATTTTGAGCTCACTGGATCTCCCTATTCCCTCAGAACAGGGATTGGGGGTGATCCAGGTCATATGGAGGGGCTTTGGGTTTCATTCTTCAACAATCTCCTCCCCTCCTCCTCCTCATGGATGCATTGTCAGATTGGGAGGATGCTTTTCTACAACATAAGATACAGTCACTCATCAATAAAGAGGTGGTGGAGCAAGTGCAAAGACTTCAATTCCTGGGGTTTTATTCAAGGCCCTATCCAGATATAACCTCCAGTCCAGCCTCGTGTAGTATTTCTGCAAATATACATGTCAATGGGACACATCTTTTTAAAAAACTAGACAAGTGACTACCTTTACCTTACACCTACTGTTTGTACACAGATTCTACTAACCACATACAGCTGTATTCTTTTGCTAGCAGTGGAAACAAATACACATATGACTGGGTCATCTTGTGAGATTACTATGACCAAATGGACAGTGACAAGTATAATCACTTAGACATTACTGGTAGGAGATAAACTTGCATTATTTTCAGCTGATGCAAATACAACTTATTTGGTACTAACATGAGTATGCTGCACAACGGTTTCAGAATGTCAAGCAAGTGTTGTTATATTCTCAGTTACTAGATTGTTACATTTTGACCTGATTATCCTTTTTAAGAAGTTGGCATGAATATAAATAAAACATTTTGTGTCCAAAATTAAAGAGCACATACAGGTACATATTTTGACACGGCAATTAGGCCAATGATGTGAAATTACTGAAATTATGTCAATAGAAGCCAAAACACTATTGAATCCTTGGGAACCCAAACTATCCAAGTTATAATCAAATAACAAACTGTGGACTCTAAACAGAATTAAAAGCAGTAATAATCCAAAGTAAATACCTGAAAATATAAATGTACACAGCATTGAAAAAAGGGTGGAGCCATAAGTGTTGATGAGAAAAAAGTTGGATTATTTCAATATTGCAACAGCAATTAGTTTCTCCTTGACATAAATCTTATCATCAAGCATAATCGTGAAATGATATATATGATTGTATTTGTGTGCAATAAATAGCCACTAGTTTTTGTACATCTGTAGTTTTAACTTCGTATATGTGGAATTTCTTATATATTTTTTCCCCTGGTTTAACTTGTACAGTATTATGCATAAGGTGAATATATCGCATCACATGTTTGCCATGGTTATAATATGTTAATATGCAGCTTCATTTTTTTAATGCCTTAAAACAGGTATCCTTAGATCTTTTTATCTACTCCTAACAGGAGGTTGGAGAAGCTTTGGTTTCATAGGTTGTAAATCCTAATTGTTTCCCATTTATTGTGAACCTTTCGTATTAATTCTATGGTTGTCAGGAATATTGTAACTGTGTACAGTTTGATTACTGCAGTAATGCTAGCTTATTTGACTTTAATTTGTAAAATTTCAGAAGTTTTAATTTTGTACATGTTAAATATAACCAGATTCGACTATATAACCGAACTAGAAATAATAAGAAAATAAGAAAAGCACAGTAATAGCAGGTTAATAGCCCAATTGATTCTATAAGTTTTTAAAAAAATGAATTGTACAACAGCAATTTATTTTTCTGAATAAAGTAGAGAAATATTAAATTGTTTTAAATAAATTTTGTCAGACCAATTTGAAAATGACGATAAATTGCAGCGCATTAAAAATACATTTTCTCTAATGATCAATGTCTGTTTCTGAAATGCTGATAAAAACTACAGCCTGTCAGGTCATGTCAGTTAAAAGTTATAGTGCATAATCTCTCTCTCTCATTTTTGCATATAAAGTATTTTACTGCAAAGAAAATGGCTTATTAAAAAAGAGCCTGTAGCTTTCCTTAAACATCTCATAGCTACATGCTGCTGTGTTAGATTTAAAGTCTTTATGCTGCATGAAAAGATTAAAAGGGAGATAATACAGTTCTTACATGGTTTGTTGGATTTATTGCTACAAGCCAATTTTACACGAAAATATAACTAAAACTCATTGCATTTCTCAGTTCATATTACAAGTCCAAAATTAATTTTTCACAAACAAATATATTATTAGTTTTATATTGTTAAGTTTTATGACAAGAAACATTGTCAGCCTGAAGTTAATGTTTCTTCTTCCTCACTGACCATTGTTAAGGAGTATAGCAGGTCACTTCAAAGCAAAAATGTTCAGACACTTGATGATAGATTCACAAAAAGTGACAAAGTAATATTTTGCATGAAAATCGCTTTGTTTATGACATGAACAGCCACTGATACAGAGTAACACTGAATAAAGACTAGACTAATTCTGCACATTTAAAAACTGTCATACAAATAATCATTGTAATTTTCAGCCTATGGATAAAGCTACAGAGGAATGTACTCATAACTTAACAATTTTTTTTATTATGTCAATAGCTGATGTCAGGTCATTCTTACCAATAAACTTGAGAAGGAATTATCCCTTCTACATCATCATGCATATACGCCATAAATAACTGTGTTCATTTGTAAACGCTATTGTTTGTAATTCTTTGTTTCAAATTTACATTCATTTTCAAAAATTGTTATTGCCACACTCATCTCTGACAATTTTTCATTTTGTTAGATTTAATGAAGCTATTTACTTAATATAAACTCATTTCAAATTTGATCTAAAGGATAAATGCAATAAATTATAATTATCTAATATCATACATGTTTGTGATAAGATATAAGTCATAATTATGTTACTTTGACATCATGTGTATATGGCACTTTCAGGATTTCTTTGCATACTGCTTTCAATTTGTTTAAAGGATGTTTTGGAAACTATGACAAATAACAACTAGTACAACAAGAACTTCTATGAAATATCATTTATTGAGAAAGAACAGAGACGTTGCAGCTTGATACAAAACAGCATGTTAATCGCTGCATGTGTTTATGCTAATAGGTATATGTATGTAAATGTAATTGATCAACATGGATGTACGTGAAATTGAGCAACATGGATGTACATGTAATTGACCAACATGAATGTAAATGTAATTGACCAACATGAATGTAAATGTAATTGATCAACATGGATGTGCATTGGAGCTAGGCTATTTTTCTGATGTCTGCTTTGTCATGCATAAGGATGGAAGAACAGCTAAGAAATTAAAAACTTTGTATTTTTTTTCTGTTATGCACATTAATCTAAATGTATCCCCTGCTAGGATACTGATAAATACCACAAGAAATGTAGTAGATGTAAAGGTATTACCATTAGATGTGTGCAATAATATTGGCATAACCTGTATTTTTGGGGTGGTACATACTACAGTATTTTTTGATTATACCAGTAATTATATAGTTTCCATTAGAAAGGAATGGATGGAAATTCCTGAGTAATCTTATGAATTTAATGATACTAAAAGCATGTTTTCATTTTTCATGACAAAATAATTCAAAATATTATTATCATCTTTATTATTATTATTATTATTATTATTGGATGTTGTGAAAGATATTTGCACCAAACCCAACTTTCTGAAAATTTTGGATTATAAAGAATGTCATTTATTTAGTTATTTGCTAGCACATGTTAATATGTCAAGTACACATTCCTTTGTAAAAACTGCTGTTGTTGTTGTTGTTGTAGGGTTTAATGCCATTTTTCAGCACAAGATAGGCTATACATGGCGGCCAGTATAACTGGTGGAGGAAGAACCCGGGATAACCCCAGGAAGAACCACCGACCCATGAGAAGCTACTGGCAAGTTTAAGAACTGCGAATCATTCTGTGAGTTTCAGGATAGAAGTTGGCTTCCAGTCAAATTTTATGTAATTTTTCAATCCAAGTAAATATTTTCTTGTTTGCTGAGCAATGTTTTTATGTTTACTGGCCCTCCCTGGTAAGCATCTTGCCTGGGTGTTGACATCCCACAAAGTTTTCCTGCCTGGGTGTTGACACCCTACACAAAGTTTTCCTTATGATTATGTTAACAAGTGTAGCTAGTAAATTGTAGGCTTCAGTGACAACACTTTTTATTTATTCATATTAACAAGCTTTCTAATTTTAGTGCAATTGGTGTCAGCTAGCTAGTAAATTGTAGGCTTCAGTGACAAAACTTTTTATTTATATTAACAAGCTGTCTAATTTTAGTGCAGTTGGTGTTAGCTATAATGTAAGATTAACCATTTACAGTTTTTAGATTATAACTTATACAACATACACAAAGCAAATTCATCTGCTATAAGGGTACTGACCATATAATTTTTGGGGGTGGGGATGGGCTGTGATTTTTTTGAAGTCATTTTAATTTCTTTAATCTCAAGATAATTAATTTATTTCAAATAATATAATAGATATTATACTATTTTGCTATAAATCAGAGCATGACATTTTTTCCAGCCATTAACAGGCAGTAATATTTTTAAAAAGTCAGGCCCCTGTCCCAGAACATTAAATTGTTGGTCCCTAATATAACTGTGGTATATTGTGGTACATATCACAGTATGTTCAGAAATACAGTGGTATACCATGGTACAAAATTGTGGTACCCAGTTCTGCCTGCCTTGGTCAGGTTTATGCTGTAAAGGTTTCCCCCATCTGTTTGTCTAGTGGGTTGACTCGTGCAGCAAATACAATAAGATCAGCAAGAGGTACAACCACTATGGCTGCAATAAAAACCTTGATGGCATCCCATTATATTCAATGGATTTCCACTAGACTTGGGGCAAACCCACCTGAGGTAGTGGACATCCACTACTCACAGTGGACGCTTACCCCTTGCCCTGTGTCCTTGTCCACCCACATTTACTGTACATGTACTTCTTATTAGCAAAATTAGATTTATCAATTATGGTTTCTAAGCTATTTTGTTTTAAATTTAAGTTTATTTAAAAAAACAGTTTTACAGCAGTTTTCACTCCAACTGAAAATAAGGCTTTGACCTTTTGAATGTCTAGACAAGAGGCAAAAACAATCCATGGACACCTTATTTAGGATGGATACCTGGCCTAGGAAGATCTATGAAGAATATTCATCAATGAGGAGTGAAAGAAGTTACAGTACAGAAACCAAAATGAAAATTGACTTCCCTGCTTATCATCATTTATCAAACTATTGCAAAACATAAATTTAAAAGATCCAATGACCAAACTATGTCATCCAGGTGTGAATATTGGTCTAATGACACTTTTTTTGTGTCTTGTCTCTTATGCATCTTGTATAATAGCCTACCTAATATCAAATCTTCGTAACTTGAATACAATGAATACTTATTTCCATTCCACTTCTATATCGTTTGCTCTAAAATTTGACACAATATTTGGGTTTTAATGCCATTTTTCGGTACATGATAGACTATACATGGGGGCCAGTATAAATGGTGGAGAAAGAAAACGGGGAAAACCCTGGTTAGAACCACCGACCCATGTGAAGCTACAGGCAAACTTTTTCACATACCCACATTGGCCAAGCCTGAGACTCAAACCCACACAGACAGGGGTGAGATGGCAGTGATTGGTAAAGGCGAGTGCTTTAGACCACTTGGCCACCCGAGGTCCCCTGACATAACAAACTCTGCTACCTCCCATCCAAAGCATCAATAGAATTTGAACTTTTTTATGTATAAATATATAGACTAGATAATAATTTGCTGAGATATGATATGGTAAATGTCATTTACAACCACAATAATTTGCTGAGAGATGACATGGCAAATGTAAAACTGGTCATAAAATAATGTAAAAAATGCAAAAAGACTATAAGCAGCTTAATGTTTATAATTCTGGAATGCTGTCTTGCCTGTTCTGATGTGGCATAATCCAAAAACTTTCTAAAGTCACTAGTGCATGAAAAGTAGGTTATTGTAATCTTAACAATACTGACGTGATTAATATCCCTAAGGTAATGTACACCCATCAAGTTTCATGACTGTACATTCAACAGTGTCAGAAAAACCAAGCTAAAGGCTGTTCCATTAAAACATACATGGGACCCAAGGAAGGCACTTTGAAAGTGGAGTACTCACCCATAGATGCAATTTAGAATTTTCTTATCATTTTAATATGAACTGTGTGAAATCAAAGTACCCTGGCATATATTTTGTAAAAACTGCCTTCTCTGGGTACCATGTATGTTTAAATGGTACAGCCCTAAATGCAAAAACATAATTTCTGGAGTGTAAAAAGTTGGTCAAGGAGACATACTTTTGCCCATGGTGAGTAGTATGTATTAACCAGAATGCATCCATCAGGTATGATGACTTCATGTACAGTATTTGAGAAAATTGGATAAATGATAAACCATAATGTAATTGTTGGAATATGAAATGTAGGTCATTCTGACCTACTTTTGCCCCCCTGTGTAGTACCCTCCAAGATGAATACACCCATCAACATCATGGCTGTCAGAGAAAATGAGCTAAATGTGAAAATAGAGTCATTACTGGTACACAAAACATGTCGCTGTGATCTACTTTTGCCCATGGTGCAAAGTACCTCCGAGAAACAGATAAATGCGAAAGCTTGAGGTTGACACCTACAAAGATGATACAAACAACAATGTAATAAAAGTGATGCCTATATCTCACCTATGCTTTGTAGGTGAAACCAAAATCAGTTTATGGTGTAAGTATATATACATGAAAATGTAATCATGTTGTAATCAGAGAGTAACCTTCATTACAGAGTGATTTCAACTGAAATTACTAACAAAAAAAAATCAGATCAAAATCCCTGTTACTGTAAAAATTAGTAATCAATTAAACATGCTTCCAATTATTCCAGATCTGCTACACAGTTAAAAATCATGAGTTTTTCTAAAAGCAGAAAAATGCCAGACACACTTGTAAATCGAGATCAACTGAAAACAACAGAAACTGTGAGCCATCGCATAATGCACCAGCATTTCAGGGCTTGCATTAATAGTTCTGCTGATTAGTCCTAACAAACTGCACAGACCAAAATCTACTGGTGCATTATGCAACAGCAAATCTGGGTCCATGCAGTTTGCATTTGGACTCAGCCTAATGGGTGAAGAATTTCTCCATCTTTCTGGCAGGTAAACTATATTTGCAACCTTGGTGTTTCATGTTTGACTGATAAACCAACACAGATATTATCATCTCTAATAGCAGCCTGCCTTATATAAAAGAGCTAAACCTCAAGGATAGAAAGTTAATGAGGGACATACACAGGGACATGATCCTTCCTTTCAATCTTTCTTGTTAGTTTAGATAAAACAAACTGAAATGCACAAATTATGAAAAATTATAAATTCATTGAAAAGGTTGTCATCTAGTTGGATCTAATGTTCCATCTCTGTCTGGATGTAGTTTTGGTCTCAAAGCTGACATTGTGATTAACATGGCTTCCTGAAATACAAAAAAAAACTGCATCAAGGTGTATTCCTTAATATAAAATACTTTAGATATAATGTAGAATTCAGTAAGATGCAAAGAAAAAAGTTACAATACTTTGTATGGCATGAATACATATAAATAATGGCAAGTCTCATGAAATAAATCAAGTCTCGTGAAATAAACTAAAACTATCAAAATCCATCTACTGATAAATTATATTAAAGAAAATTTTTAAATTAACATATAGTGCAAGATACCAATAATAATTATTGGTTACTGAATTTGTATGGGAAAATACGAACAAGTTTTTTCTGAGTAATTACTCCACGACCTTGGGACTGCAGTATAGTATTAGTCGGAAGAAAAAAAAGTTCATATTTTCCCTTACAAATGCAGTAACCTTTTTATTAGATGCTCATTTCATTTTCCTACCTAAGGCTTAATAATAAAGGAATACAGTACAAGAAACAAAGTAACTGAATTTATGCTGTACTACAAAATAAATACATAACCATAGATTCATCAAGAGACGGTAACAATATTAATGTGCACACAGCACCACCCAGCAACCTTTGAACTTCGTCACACACTTGACATTAATTTTTTTAAAAATCTCCTTTTGTTCTACTTAAAACTGAAATTTAGAGTTATATTTTGAATGAATGAACATTGAAGAAACTTTTCCAGTTGGTCCAGAATGGATGGATTTTATTTTTCTGTTGATCCAACTCAATTCTGCTTTTCTGCTTATCAGGGTTCACATGGTACCTTGAAAAGTACATAAATTTTTATTCATCCTTCAACAGTATTTGAAAATCATTTTTACCTTGAAAAGTACTTGAAAATAAGCCTCAGTCCTTGAAAAAGATAAAGTTAATCGACAAACTAATGTACGAAAGTTTCTTTTCATGCCATTATGTCATGAAATCAAAATAAAACTGTTTGCTATTGGGTGGTTTACAACATGTGAACCAATCAGAGATTTGTAATTGTGCATGGACTTGAATATTGAGAGCATTAAAAAGTGTGTGAATCTTTTCCAACGATCATTCTTCTTTGTAGATTTATTTTCTGTGGCAGTGGTACATCTTTGTACTTAAAGTCATGGTGAATCAGCTATTCAAACTCGAGAAACAAAAGATAATGAAAAATATACACAAAAATGGTCATAATTTGTTCTTATTGTATGTCCAAGCTTCTGATTTTCGGCGTACAATCTAAACTTCAGAAGTCTGCTGGAAGTCTATTATTGACTTTTTTGGTGTCGCAACTAAATTTTGGGCATAATTTATGGCTGTATGTCTGTTAATAGAAATGCTACTTTCTACACAATGTACTTACATCTATGTGTAAATGTACCTGTAAAATTTTGATGAGCGATCACACAACAGCAGATATAAAAAAAATCAGATGTGGCAATACACGCCATACTTTGTGGTGGACAATTTTAAGATGCCATGTGAATGCATCATATCATGCATCAAAGTTATTCCAGAAATTTGTTTTGTCCACCGTGGACAACATAAGGAATGCAGAAAAGATTGTGACTATTCTACTTCTTCCACTTCTTATCCTTCCATTGTATTTTGTTCTTCATATGATGATTTGTGACTGTCATACAAGCAGACTCAGATCTCCAGTACCTGTACTTGCAGTGTAGTTGGAATTAAGAAATTGAAGAACTGCTGAACCTAGTGTACCTTATTTGCTATGTAATCTATAGGATTTGTTTTTGTTCTTCCTATAAAAATTTGAAGTCATTTGTTTTTCTTAGAAATAAAGTGTTGTTATTTTCCTAAGATTTTTATTATTTTTTTTCTCTATTATAAAGCCTCAAGCCTATTGCACAAATATTAGGAAGCCCTTTGTCAGGAAATTACAGCATTCTCACTGATCCTTTAAATGGCCATTGATAAATATACCTAAAGTGCACTGGGCATCGGGGTCCTTGAAAAAATTGGATAAAGTCCTCGAAAAGTCCTTGAATTTTGTTCCACCAAAGGTGTATGAATCCTGCTTATGAACGACTGGGTTTAGTGGGCCAATTCAGTGCAGTAAGAAGAATGTGATTTCAGTTAGAAATATAGTCGAAATTACAGTACAATTTTGGTGTGTATCTGGTTTTCCATGACATGGCTCATGTCATTCAGATCTGCAGAACTAACTATGAAAGTACATTCTGAGAAAATTCAAGAACCACAAATGTAGTATATTTATTACCATTCTAATTACCTGCTACAGAAGACATGTTTATGCCCTGTCACTGCATGTTCGCTGTTGGAGGGACTCCAGCTATGACCTATATGGCTTGTATCACTAGCCTAACAGTCTTTCAAAACAGTTAAATGAGGAAAATTGCAAAGCAGCTGTTGTGTGACAGTCCATTTAGCCAACAAAAATAATACTTTTTCATCATCTTGGCTTATTGACTCTGATGCTCTTAGTTTCCTACCAAAATCTTAAACTGCATTTTTCTCTTGAATTTACTGTTTTGACTGACTTATAAAATGGTAAGTCTCTGATAGATATGTGATAGCCCTTGGGCTTTTCAATGCTATTTGTATAGAACTAGAGAGCCAGGGTCTAAACCATTATTTTTGTGAGAAGTTGCAAATATTCCTCCTAAATAACTGTTTAAATGATCAGAATGGTATTTTCAATTACCGCATCTCTAACATTTGTTGCTGACACTGCGAATATCACATTAATCTGTTTTCTCTTGTTTGAAAGTTTTGTTTGGGACTCAGTGAACTCATCCACATCATTAACTTTATTGTCTCTACTTTCAAATGAACAAAACAACTTGTTTAGTTCATTCACAAACAAATCTAATTAACCAAAAGCTAAGGCCTCTACAACATAAGTGCACATGGTTTGTTTACAATGTAGTTCCTACTTCATTATACTATATTTAGGCACACATGTCATGCAGTGTGAAGCTGTGCGATATGGGAAAATTACTACATGAATCTGACAATTTAAAGTTAATGGAGAAAACAATGAGTGTATAATAATGTTCCTTTTTTTGATTTTCAGCTGCCAATATCTAAATCCATTTAACAGAAATAAATGTTTCAAGTAATTTATTTTTCTCTTTATCTCTTAACAGAGAACTGATTAAAGCATTCATCAAATATTTGAGAGAAAGCAGTTAATCTTATAAGCATTTACTAAAGAAATGTTGATGGAAGTACATTACAGTATTATCAAACTATATCTTGAGAAATAAACACTCAGTATAATAATTTCCTCTTAGGAAATTTTGAGTCATGTTCCTTCCATAACCTGACTGACCATTTCGAGCCCAAAATACAAACAGAACTAAATACAGAAAAGTACCTATTATCAAAAACAAACTACCCTTTGTAACAAAGTAGACAGCATACCAAACGCTTTGGTGAAATTTCAGACCCAAAGCAGAAAAAGAGACAAAAGAGTCCCTCAAAGTGAATGATGCTTTACTGAGTGAAAAGAATTTCTGGGAATTCATAATAAGACCATTTCCTTTTACATGTTGAGCATGGAAACCATCTCGGACATTCTTCAGCGATAGCAAATTTTCAAATTTCCTGCTGCATATACTGGATGTCAGCTTGGCAGCACTTTCATTCTGGGCAAAGTAGACATCATAAGAAGTGTTTTGAGTGAAAACCCCATGTCATAATGATCATTCATTCAGGGGAAGTAGTGCCAACAGATTTTTAAGTCAGTCATCATGGCAACCATACTGAATGTATGACTGGCACCATTTTCATTTAAGACCACATGGACATCATAAGAAATCTTCTGGTGAAATTTGGTTTTTGTGCAGGTATAGTTGTGATAACAAGATTTAAATGCTGGCTGCCAAGGTGGCCATATTGGATGTCAGATCAGCAGCATTTTTATTTAGGACCAGCTAATATAGTAAGTTTTTAGTGAAAACCCCATGCTGATACAGTAGGAATAGAAACAATAACAAGATTCTAAAGATGGCTGCCATGGCAGCCATATTGGATTCAGATTGGCAGTATTTTTTATTTAGGATCAAGTAGACATAAAAAGTTTTCCCTGAAAACCCCATGACAATCCATTCTGACTGAGTAGTAATAAGATTTTCAAAATGTCTGCCATAATGACCATAATGGACATTAGATCAGCAACTTTTTTATTTATGACCAACTAGATATTGTAAGAAGTCTTTTAGTGAAAGCCCCATGTGATATGACCATCCATTCAGGATTATCAACAACAAGATTTTCAAGATAACTGATGCGGCAGACATGTTAGACCTAACACCATTTTCACTTAAGACCAAACTAGACTTCACAAGATATGACCATCTCATGAGAAAGCAAATTTTTAAGTACATTATGTTTCTCCGAGAAAACTTGCCCAATCACATTACACTAGGAATATTAGCCTGCTACCTTGCTACCTACTAAATGTTAAAATCGTCTTTCCCTGTCTCTATCAATAGACAAAGGGCAATAACTTTTGCCCATTACCTCCCCTTGGCACTTCCAGCTGTCACTAGTTTTTAGCTGAGCGAGATACTAATGAGGATACTCACATGATGGGATGGTTGGGAAGGTTTTTAACTAATGTGATGGGATAAGTATTCTCAGAGAAACATAATTTACTTAAAAATTTGCTTTTGCCTTTGAATACGTTCCCTAATCACATTACTTTAGGAGAATAAGTAATAGGAGATGGGGATGCTGAGCATTCAAACTCTCGGGTATCCTTCTAGGGAAGAATAGCTGAATTCCCCCATGTGAATGATAACCTGTTCTCTTGTCAATGCAACAGCTATATGGAGTTTGTTTAACAAAGACTTAACTTGACTAAGAAGCTGCATTTAGTAATACAACAGTTTTATATCACGCTTGACAAGAGAAAATAACTTATTCTAGCATTTTTGTAGTGGACCCATTTTAGAAATATAGTATTCTGGTCAATAAAACTAAAATTTTAAATTCATTATCTTGTGTACATAAAATAATCTCCCTTGCCCTTGAATTACTTACATATAATCCACAAAACTGAACCCCTAGTTTCTGAGCAAAACAATTAAATTTTTGTCCGTGAAATAGTCCCACTACACGATATGTGGAGTTTTAATTAACAACACATCAGGTATTTCTGACAGAACATTTACCTTGGCCTTTAATGACTGTGTGAATAAAATTGCCCAAATTAAGACCTACAAAAATTCACAACATTTTTATTCAAAGTAGAACAATATATCCTGATGTAATTATTCTATTTCTCATATAGCTAGGTGAATACTATGTTGATTTGATTGTATAATCTACTGGATGTAAATTTATGCTACTTCTAAAAACATTCTTGTAACTGCATTTATTTGTACATTTGTATGTATATTAAATATTTTAAGTATGTATTTTACAAAGTGCTTTAAAAGCTGATGCTTATAACTTTTTATGATGAAATAAAACAATTTTAAATTTTAGTGTATTGAATCTTACATCACTGTGCAGCAGATATAATGTTATTACTCTCTCTATCCAGGTGACTTTAGGTCATTTTACACCTGTTTTCTTTTGTTTACTTTGGTTACCATAACAGTACATGAAACATTTATCTAACTGAAATATACACAGTACTTTTCCTAATACCCTGATTGGGGCAGGTATTGAGGTATTAATTAAACTGAACACAGGCTTGGTTGTATTTATACAGACTGTTACCTCAGTCTTGATGGTCCTAATGCTCTGGTTGTATTTGTACAGATTATTACCTCAGCTATATTGGTCGTAATGCCTTCCCTGTCTGGGACAGGTATTGAGGTAATAACAGAATTTAACACAGACCTGGTTGTATTTGTACAGATTGTTACCTCAGTCCTGATGGTCCTAATGCCCTCCCTGTCTGGGACAGGTATTGAGGTAATAACAGAATTTAACACAGACCTGGTTGTATTTGTACAGATTGTTACCTCAGTCCTGATGGTCCTAATGCCCTCCCTGTCTGGGACAGGTATTGAGGTAATAACAGAATTTAACACAGACCTGGTTGTATTTGTACAGATTGTTACCTCAGTCCTGATGGTCCTAATGCCCTCCCTGTCTGGGACAGGTATTGAGGTAATAACAGAATTTAACACAGACCTGGTTGTATTTGTACAGATTGTTACCTCAGTCCTGATGGTCCTAATGCCCTCCCTGTCTGGGACAGGTATTGAGGTAATAACAGAATTTAACACAGACCTGGTTGTATTTGTACAGATTGTTACCTCAGTCCTGATGGTCCTAATGCCCTCCCTGTCTGGGACAGGTATTGAGGTAATAATAGAATTTATCACAGACTTGGTTGTATTTGTACAGATTATTATCTCAGTCCTGATGGTCCTAATGCCCTCCCTGCCTGGGACAGGTATTGAGGTAATAATAGAATTTAACACAGACTTGGTTGTATTTGTACAGATTATTACCTCAGTCCTGATGGTCCTAATGCCCTCCCTGTCTGGGACAGGTATTGAGATAATAATAGAATTTAACACAGACCTAGTTGTATTTGTACAGATTGTTACCTCAGTCCTGATGGTCCTAATGCCCTGGTTGGGGCATGTATTTAGGTAATAATGGAACAAGCAGTGTGGATCATCTATCTGAAGTTTCTCATCAGCTTCCAGACTAGCTTCCAGACCCTTCACGCCACCAAACACAATCATCGCATGCCTGACATGGACAAATATCACAGAAAGTTACCATATACCATATTATTGTCATGTAAAACTGTAGGGGTAGAAAACGTTTGAAAATCCATGGTTATCGTTAAGCAACCAACTTACAGAAAATCTGGCTGCCCAGTAAATTGTTGCAGTTACCTGACCAATTTATGTAATCAAAATATAAAGTGTGTGTGTGTGTTTGTGTGTGTGTGGTTGTGAGAGAGAGAGAGAGAGAGAGAGAGAGAGAGAGAGAGAGAGAGAGAGAGAGAGAGAGAGAGAGAGAGAGTAAGGTGTGTGATGTAAGACACAACTGTAACAGAAGACTAGGTACATGTTTTTTTCTCTAAAATAAAACAAAATCTACAAGATTGAATAATGCAGTGGTCAGTCACATCTATTCACTTGTCTGAGGCAGGTCTGACAGTCATCCTTCATGCTTGGATCATAAATGAATAGAGGGCAGTCAGTCCATCATCCTTGGATCATAAATAAATAATAAATAGAGGACAGTCAGTCTTTCATCCTTGCCAAGCTTGGATCGCAAATGAATAAAGGAAATTTTCTATCTGCATGCTCTAGAAATTCTGGGCACAAACTAAAAAACATCTATCCACCATTTTCTTTTCACTCCAATATAAAACCAGTTAGTGAAATATTTTCCACGTATACTTACTTGAATGATGGAACAATGAAGCTATCCACACTGTCTCCCCTCTCTGATGTCCCTATTATCAAGTCATAACCTCCTTTATAGGGGCATTCTGTAAATACACTCCCTATGCTATTGGCTAGTCTCACTGTATATCCCCAGTAGACACCATTATCTGTCCTTGGGGCTGATGGGGCTACAACTGTACCTTTTATATTCTTTTTCTCTGTGAAAAAGATAATGAGGTCATTGCAATTAGGAAGAAATACTGAGTCACTATGTTTATATTCTTTTTTCTCCTCAAAAGTTTTATTTAAGAAAATACATATAAAGGAAATTTTGTTTTTAAAATTAATTACTCAATCACTTTAACATTAAGAAATTACTCTATGCTACCTCTAAATCTAGCCTCATTTTTAAGTATTTATCACAGAGATGAAGGGAAGTATCTCTTACAGATTAACTCCCCTTGTTCTCACAAGTTGGCAACCTATATACAGGGTAGAAAGAGCTTAAACTTGAGCAAAACCTTGCTTTATGGGGGAAGAGTGGAAATCACTGATAGCAATATGATCATGTAAGCATTTTGGGAGAAACATAATTTATGAAAAAAATTCCTTTCTCCATCAATACAGTACCTGGTCACTTTAAAAGGACAGGTAAGAGAAGCAGAAAATGTTTCAGCATCCAACATCCATCCAAATCACCATATAGGAATATGATGACTGCTCTACTGAAAGAATAAAGTTAGGTCAGCATAAGCTGTGGGATCCTATACCCTACTAATGCCTTGCAAACGAACAATTTCTGGGTGAATCCAGCAAAAGTTGCAAGGTCATGCCCAAGCTGAGATTGTACCGACAAGAAGAGGGAGTGGTAACTGTCTGGGCAGCTATCAGTAGCCTGACATAATTCAGCCCTCTCTTTTGCAAGGCCATGTCCTGCAAACAGACACTGAACAAAGCAGACTGAGCTTACCAGCCAGCTGACTCAACTATGTCTTGAATGAATACAATACCTTCCAAGGCCAGGCTCATTGAAACCACAAACTTCATAATTCAAATCTTTAGCCAAGTGACCTGAGCTTGTGTGGTTATGTCTAGCTTTCCTGAACAGGTAGGAAGAGCCTTTGATAGCTGCCATGCACACCTCAGATAGCATCCAAGGTTGTGTACCATGGTCCTGCAGCTTTGCCTCTCTCAACGGATTGATCAAGGATAAAGAGAGTTGGTTTCCTATTGACGGTAACCTGTTTTTAGAAAACCAGATTGTGTCATTAGAATAACTGAGCTGTCAGAACGGAACTGCACATAGTTCAAATCAATGGATAGCGCATGCATCTCAAACACACAGCAAGATGAAGATAATGCAAACAAGTCTTGTATGATTACTGCTTTAGCGAGGTGGAAGATGGGCTCAAACTGAAATGAGTTGAGCCATGTCAAAACCCAGAACAGGTTTCATTTTAGGAACATGGTAAGAGAGCATAGCCGGATATGTTTAAACTGGAAGACATGTTAGATAAGTTCTTTTTGCAGCCAAAATTGTTTCTTGCATAATCTTGGAACATATCTGAGACCATGGAACAGTGTTCTTGACTTTGATTGGAATAGCTTATTGTCTTCAAAGAGGTAAGGTAAGAAGTTTATCATTAAGGATGGAGGTTGAGAGTGGTGTGATATCATTAATGTGACAGGAGTCATTGAAAACATGCCACTTCAATTGCATGCCTTCACAGTGGACAGCCATCTAGTGATCTTCTTCACACTCAAAGTGACAAACTTGTTTACATAAAGGGCATCCAAAACAAATAACAGGTGTGAAGGAGTTTCTGAAGACATGGATGGAATAATGGTGATAATGGCTGCTTGAGTTGCCATGATTTTCCTGGGTACTTTTATTGCCAGTTCAAGCAGATCGCTGAAATATGATCTGTGCAATCTGCTGGACATAGGACCTTATCTCCATATGACCTGTCAATGTGCTGGTTGCAAGTCCAAGATAATATGGTGAGGTAGCTTCTCAATCATCTGCTAAAACTGATATACGATTCTGAATTCAGACAAGTGCCTAAAATGTCGAGCTGGAAAGAGTTTCGAGCATGTCTTTTTTCCATGGCCTGACAATTTCCTTCACAAGACATTGAGTCAAACATTGTCTTCCAATACTACATGCATACTGTTAGGAAAAACATCTTGTGCATGCCAGGCACATCTTGTGGTTCTTCTCTATAACATTAAAGCATCAGCACTTCTTGCATTTGATTCTCTGTAATGAAAGCAAGAGAAGCAAAAAATATGCATACAACAAATATACAAATTATTTAAATAGACAACCTCCCATTCCCAAGATGACCTAATAAAACAAAAGTGCAATATAATTACACCAGTGAAAACCCGAGTGTTGCTGTTGTATTGAGAAAAAAGACAAGAAAAAAAGATGCAAAAATACAAATTCACTTGAAAAAATACAAATCTTGCATACACCAAGTATATCAACCATTCTGACTTTCTTTATCAATGAAAATAAAATGTTGGACAGACAAAATTAATATTAAACTGCAATGGATTCTTCAGAGGTACAAGTGAATGTTTAAACTGTTAACATCCTGGATGTGCATGGCCACCTAGTGGAATCAAAAGGAGTTTATCTGAAAGAGGTTCTTCCCTTCATCTATATACTATATAATGGAAACACATTTCTATAATCTTCAGGAAGGGCATGATTTGGAGCAGAGATTAACTTGCTAATGTTAATGTGACTTGGTAATATATTTGATGAAGATAGTATCAGACATCGTGAAATTTTAATTTTCCAGACATTTTTCCAGGAAATTTTATCATCGGCATGTATTTGTGAAATTTAATATAAAAACTTTCACAGAAGATATCAAAAGTTGTGACAAAAGATAAAGTATTGATGTACCTAATTATTAAATGTACCAGAAAATGTGTGATTTTCAATTCTGAATTTGCTGCTGCTTTAGTGTTAGCATTATCATTTCAGGAATGACTGGTTTCCTCTCAAACTAATTATTTATAAAACTCATATTTTCTTTGAGAAAACAACAAAACTGAATCTCAAACAACAACAGTATTTTATTCATTCTGTTTTAAAAAATTAATTATGACAAGCTGATTTTCTAGCTCAGTGATATATAACACTTAAATATCATGCATTTCTGATAATATTGGATGGAAAAATTTGTATTCAAAAAGGTCTGTGAATAAGCCTAAGGAGGATGATAACAAAAGTCAGCTGTTGAAACTTTGTCCTTAATCTTTACCTAATCTTTACCTAATCTTTGCATATTTTGCTCTAAAGATGTGCTGACACTGACACGCCTTGACCCAAATCACATGGTGCAAGGGTCTGATCTAATGTCTATTACTACTGACTCTGAGGTGGTTATTCAGTTAAATAATTTTTGCCAAGTCCAAAAGATAACCTTTGACACCTCTATTGGCTTTTGTTTTGGTTGCTATTGAGTGCTTAAACAAATGAGAAAATATGCTGAACAAACAACAGACAATAGGTAGGATAAACGAATACCAAGTACAGTAGTAATAAAATAATTACAAATAACAATTAAACAACATTGACACAGTACATCATATAAGCATCATAAACAGTTGTGACACACATACAAAAAGTGATCTGCTAAGGTTGACCCATGAAAGTTTGCAAACTTATTTCCAAATTGGGTCCTGACGGATCAAGATTATGAGGCAGGTTATAATTTTCAAATAAAATTATGTATTTGACAAAGCTAAGAAATTACAAGCATTACAAATTTAAAAACTGATTTCAGGATTAAAAACTATCACTAAAAACTTGTAATTTTACTAAAGAAAATCAATGAATTCTGTGGTCTTGATTTGCTTTGTTTTAACAGCTATGACTTAACAGCCAGTTTCAAACAATCTATATTTGAAACGTTTCTGATACAAATGGATAATAAGTCCTGGTCACTTATGGCCTTATTAGAAGAAAGTCATTGGTCTTGATTTGCTTTGTTTTAAAAGCTTTAACTTAACAGCCAGTTTCAAACAATCTATATTTGAAATGTTTTTGATACAACTCATTGAGGTTATGAAACTAAGATATATACATACATACATACATACATATCAGGGATCACGCTGGACTTTGCCAATGTTGCAAATTGCGATTTTTTTTCCTTATTGGCAACAAAACATACCATCTGGTGATCTTTTGGCGACAACATATTTAGCTGTTAAAAACTGTATATAGTCTTGGGTTTGGAGATGAGAAATTCAAGGCATCATGACAGGAAGCTGCAACCTTGGATATAAAATTGCACTGGAATCTACTGTTACATAAACAAATCCTTTGTTCATATTGACAAACCACCCTAACATGGTATAATATAATAATCCACTTATGCTGATGTCTGGCCTTAGTACTCTGTGCTGTAATATAACCCAAATATTCACGCTACCTGAATAGCTACAATTGACCACCTCTGCAAGCAGGAACTGAATGACTACAATCTACCAGATGATGGCAGTTTTTTCCTTTTTGAAAAATGTACCAGAAAAAATATTTTTATTGAAACTTCAAAGAAAACTGATTACCTTTGAATCATTGATTGTTCTGTATATATACTAAGCAAATGAAAACAAAATTCTGTCTCCATATATGTTTTACAATTATTTGATGTTGCCACAACAATAACAAATGGTCATTTGTTTGGTCTTTCAAAGAGGGCCTTTAGCGGCACCTTCAATAACACATGAACCTTCATTAAAGCAAGCGGAAGACCTCTGATCAAAGAAACTCAGCAAACTTAAATAAAAGCATTGTTTCATTTTTCATAGTGATTGGAACATATTTATTGTGCCTTGAAAATTTCCTGTTTGCCAAAGGTGCTCAACATGAGCTTGATGCTGAAGAAAGAGCAATACAGTAAAACCTGTTATGAGAGACCACCCCTTCTGCCAACAAAAAGCGGTCTCTCAAGACAGGTAGTCTCTCATAGCAGGCTTGTACAAAAAAGACCAGTTTCCAAGGTCCAGTTTCAGAACAATTTCAAGAAAAATAACCACAATCACTGTACATATATTCTATTCTTTATTAATAGTTCTTGCTAAAATATTGTATGCATTCATCTAAAAACAAAATTATATAGCAATAAAGATATACTTCTATCATTAATCATAAAATCACATTTACATTTGAAGATCACATATTTTAGCATATGAAATTGTTTTTGGATCACTCCTTTTTGTTTATAACAACATAAATTTGTTTTACCGACATTTAAACTGCTTTTTTGCGAGTGGTCAGTTCTTTTGCCCTTCTTTCAGTTACAATGATTATTTTCTCCAGCGTTAAAATTTGTCTCTTTTCAGTTGGAGGTTGGTCCATTGTTTTTAAGGTTCTAGGTGTTAAAATTATTAGTGCTCCGTTGTAATATCAAACGTAAAGACGGTTTGGACTGGGCTGTCGGAAAAAATGAAAAATCTATACATGTGCATTGCATATCTAACAATTAATGAAATAAAAAGAAACAATTATCTAATCCAGAAACAGAACCATTTACTCAGAGACAAAAGTCAACGGCTTCATTCAAAGGTGACATACAGGGATTAACTCTATAAGCAAAGTGTGTAACCTGGTCGCACCAACTTGAATAGACGACAGCTGTGTGATTGGGATGTAATCACTTAACATCGGGGGGAAAAACAACAAACATCACAAGTCTTGAACACTATCAATCGAATCCCGCAAACAATTCTCTCTTGCTGGTTTAATAGACAATGACCTTATTCACCCCTGGCAATATGGATTAACTCAAAAGACAAACAATATACGCGACCACTACATCAACTTTAGCACTACAACGGCAATTTGTGTCATGTACATTGGCCTGGTTTACGGACTGTAGCATCTATCGCCAGTAGCAACAATCTTTTTTCTTCTTTTTTTTTTTTAATATTCCTTTTATGTTTGTTTTTGATGAGAACAATCATTACTAATCAAGCGGTCTTTTTAACAATTGATTACATATAGGTCAGTGGTGTCCGTCTGTTCTCGCGATACGGTCGTTCATAGGGATTCGGGGAAGCAGGCTAAGTGCGGGAATAATTAGTCTGGTTCCCTGCTTTGTATGCTCCCAGCATTGCTCACCCCTAAACGAATAGCGGAGAACAACGCAGGGAGCATACGAAGCAGGGAACCAGACAAAGAAATAATCTACATATACTTTAGTCTGGTTTACGACAGAAACTGTAAAACACTATAAGCATAGCCAAAAATAATTCTGACATTGGTAGCCAGCCTATCTTTTAAATTTTTTTAAATTTAGAACAGTATGAGCGGTCGTTCTTACAGGCTTAAATAAAGGTCAGTGGAGTTTATCCTCGTTTTTGCGATGCTGTCGTTTATAGCAGTGTCGAAATGCATATTTTGCCGAGACCTCGCAGTCGCTGGTCACGTTCAGCAGGTGGTTGCTCATAACAGAGCATTTATATAATAAAATTGATCCATGCATGTGATCAGAAATGACAGGTGGTTGCTCATAGCAGAGGTCGCTCATAGCAGTTTTTAGTGTAATCTGAAAGGAAAAAATCATACAGAGTGACAAAATTGCCTCAGATTACCCCCATGGCCCGTTCTGACATAGGGCCGTGTCTATCATACTATAAAAAAGTCTTACCTCAGATTACCCCCATGACCCGTTCTGAAATAGGACCCTGTCTATCATACTATAAAGGAGTCTTGCCTCAGATTACCCCCATGACCCATTCTGACATAGGACACTGTCTATCATACTATAAAAAGAGTCTCTCTCATAGTATGGTAGACAGGGTCCTATGTCAAAACGGGTCATGAGGCGATTTTGTCACTCGATATGAACATTTTTCCTTTCAGATTCTTCTTTTTTCAACATCATGCTTGCGTCAAGCACCTGTGCTGTTTGCAACAAAAAAGCTCATGCTTACGATCGCTACCAATGGCGGTTTAAAACCCAAATTAAATTTCCAATATTTTGAAACAATAGATATCTGGCCATCGAGTTAAATGAAGGTGGGACACCTTGCAAGAATGTGAAACTTTTTAATTTGTTCACACATTTTCATTTCCCAAGGAATAGCCTCATCCCCTTGGTAGCCTCGGCATCATGGTAGTTGTCTCTGGCTGACCAAAATCGAAGCCAATTTAAGTACATGTACATGCAGCATATAAACAACTATACAGCCATGTGCTACTAGGATAATAAATATCAGAGTGAATTGTTTCAGGAAACGTCTTTGTTGACGATGGGATATAGATCAAACAAGGACTACCATTTTTTATATATACGTTTTTGTTGTGTTTTCTAACGGGATTTGATTGATACATGAATTTTCTAGCATACTGAATACTCAAATTCATGGATTTTTCATATGCATGTATATTGTTTAACACATTGTGGAGTGTACTACACAAATGTAAGTTGTCAGTATACAAGTGTATTTCAGACTAGTTGTCTTCATTTAATCAAAATGTCAATTATTTTTTTTCGTTACATAAAACCTACTCACTGATGACAGGTCATCTCTTAAAACTTTCACTTGTATGCGAAATTTCAATTTATTTTCAGCCCCCCCCCTTATCTAAACATTCACTTATGTTGATAATATTACCTTGGTCCCAAGGATGTTGAGATAAATGGATAGTACTGTATTACGATAATGACGACATTTCTTGAAAATTGGCAACAAAATATTGAGGTTGGAGATTTTTTTTTGCCAACAACTATTTTAAAGCCAGCGCCATCCCTGTATGTGTATGTGTGTGTATATATATATATATATATATATATATATATACACACACACACACACACACACACACACACATAAACACTGTTAATCATATGATCTCTGACAGCATCATAAATGTCTAATGAATTTAGTAAATATGCATGTAATGTCATAATTATGTGCATTTAAAATATTAAACAAAAACTATTTGGCAACTTTTCTCATCTGTAATATGCGTACTGCATAATCATCTAGTTGTCAGTGGGAATGACAATTTTGGTAACTTTAGTAATTTCTGGATAAAATGCTACATTTGTAATAGAAAAACTGATTTACAGTAACAAGACCTGGATACCTGTATGGTAGTTGTCTATTTTGACTGTTACCCTCAGCCCTTGTGTTAAATGCCTGTCTATCAGGACCTCCTACAATATGAAGGAGAAAGGCAGAGTAAGAATTAAGAAACTGAGCTTCTGTAAAATCAATGTTAAATGTGAAGCTTGAAATAATGTGACTATTACATTACAGCATCTTCACTCTAATGCCACTTTTACCAAGGTGTATCACAGCACTATCAACTTGGGGATGAGACCGGACATACAGTGACATCATATCACTATGAACTTGGGGATGAGACCAGATATACAGTGACGTTGTATCACTATGAACTTGGGGATGAGACCGGACATTCAGTGATATCGTATAACTATGAACTTCTGTTTCTTATTTATACAACATTAATGAATGCAATAACTAAGATGTAGCAACTGTTACTTTTGGACAGATATTTAACTCTGAGTAGTGACTCTTACTATGGGTCAGATATTTAACTCGGAGTAGTGACTCCTACTTTGGGACATATTTAGCTACAAGTAGTGACTCTCACTTTGGGATAGACATTTGACTGGATCATTACTCCAACTTAAAACACAGATATTTAACTCTGAGTAGTGACACTTACTTTGGGACAGATATTCAACTCTTAATTGTGACTCTTATTCTGGGACAACAAAAATTACTTTTCAACATTGAGCCTGAATGTGTTCACCACTGTGCAAATTCTTGACAAGAATTACAGAATTTTGTCATGAGCTATAATTTGGAGATCTGTATCATTTGATTGAAGATGTAAAGTATTATTGACTTGGCTTGCTCTCCTCTGTCTAGTAATTATCATTAAAACCTTTCCTTACATTAGGAATCTAATTTAACTAGGGCCAGTTGTAAAGATACCTCTAGGTACGATTTGGATTGTTTAAAATCAGACAGGATTGTATTGTCTTTTCTACTGATTCCACTACAGCAATGTTGCCATTTACTATGATGCATTGTGATTTATTTAGGAGGCAAACAATTTTGACACTGCATCACATTTCTGTATCTTCAATTTGCTAATATTTAACATCGTGATCTATTGGCAACTGGCAACGTTCAATGGCAGATCATTAATGAACTGAAGAAAAAAGAGTGGACCAAGTATGGACCCTATGGTGCTCCACATTACTGATTCCTCTTCAGAAAGGTTCTCATTTACTGTGACACACTGTGATCTATTTGCATTAGGAGGCAAACAATTTTGATGCTCCATGACATTTCTGTATTTTCAATTTACTAATAAGAATATTGTGAAATACAAGGACTTCCTAAGATCAACAAGAATTGCTTCCCCTGGACAAGGGCTGTAATCTATCTGTCCAAGGAGACTAGAGCTGCATAACACGTGTAATTCTCCCTGAACCCAGATTGCATTCAGTGAAGCAAGTACATCATCATGTGTTTTTCGGAAAGTTTAGATTGAAAGGGTAAGATAGGCATAGGTCAGTACTTATTCACTTCATGTGTTATTAGCCGATTTATGAATGGCAGTAACTTTAGCTATATTGTGTGTTTTGGGGAAATCTTCGGAAAATATACTCAAATTACATATGTAAGTTAGACTGTCAGATTTTGCTGCAGTGGCAGTTCTTAAGAGGCATGGTCCAATATTGTCTGGACCTGTTCCTTTGTTTGCATTTTTAGTTTATAAGAATTGCAAAACTTTATCAGTTTATATAGCTGGAACCGAAAATCTGCAATCCCCAAAGCGATAATAAACATTTCATATATTATTTCTCTTACTTTGAAAAAATATTCTTTTAGTGTATGAAATAATATATAAAATTTCAGGAGCCATGCCACAATCATGTTATATCCTAATTCATGTTATAACGGAGCGTGCTATAGCAGGGTCACAATGTATTTGCTATGGCAGTTATATTACTTCAGTAAGGCATAAACACTCATGTTTTAATATCTGGTTTACCTGTTAAAAGCTGCACTAATGAATTTTCCTTTACTGAGTTTGCTCACATTTGACTTCAGCCTTTATCCATTATCTACGTGTTTTATATATTCTGTTCCACCTAATTACTTTTCAAGCTAACAATCCATTGATTAAATGTTAAATTATGCATTTATGCACATTTATTCCTTAGAACTGTTGTTCTTAAGTAAACCTTGAAATTACTGAACCCTATCAGCCTTAAATGACTTTACACTGAAAGTCAGCACAAACTGAAAGCTGTCATTTCTACTTCAATGCAACTGTTGATAGGTTTATTACAAAAAGCCATGACACACAGCTTTGTTATTTCATCCACTAAACAAACTTTGCAATACTGCAGCATTAATTGTCTGACTGTGTGCTGACATGTTGCCTCTGTACAGTGACTTTCAATGTAAAGTAATTGGGTGCTTTGAAGCTGAAGAATAAATCCTGTTGAATTTTAATTCAAAGAATCACAGATGAAGTTTGAGAGTCTCAGGCAATCACTGTCCCATCCAGAGTTTTTTCAATATAAAACATAGGAATTTTGCATGGGCCAGTTCAAATGATCACCAGTATTTGAGTCAAAAAGATTTGAGACAATGGGGTTCTACTGTGATGTATATATGAAAAAGCAGAAGACAAAACAGCTAATGGAATACCTTCTTGAGACCAACATCTACATAGGATCCTTTACCAGGCTTGACTGGTTTGTTTAGCACCACCCCCTCTCTGTAGAGACTCTCTTCTTCCAACCTCATGTGGTGTGGACTGTCAAGTGCATTCAGTAGACCTGATAGGGAAGTATGGCATAATCACACAGACTACAATGGAATATTACACCCTCATTTGGTGCAAACGGTCAAGTTCCCCTAGTAGACCTCATACAGAAACAGGGGGCATAATCACACAGACTGCACTGAAATATTACACCCACATGTGGGGTGGACAGTCAAGTGCATTCAGAAGACCTGGAGGAAAAACTGGAACATGATCACACAAATTGCATTAGAATTACACCTTCATGTGGTGTGGACAGTCAGGTATATTCGATAAACCTGATGGAAAAAGTGGGGCATAATCACACAGATAGCTCTGGAATATTATACTCTTCAAAAAAGTTATAAATTTAAGTTCAGGGTATAGGTCCAAAATAAATATGGTGTCAAACATGAATATGAAAAAGACTCCTTTGAAAACTGATATGTATAGAACAGAAACACAATGTCTTAGATATATAGACTCAAGAATTGACAAAGAACATGATGTATCAGCAGTATGTGATGAGGAGATTATTTTGTTTACCTATCTGAGAATGGAAAGAGTAATATCACTGCGGAACTAAATTTATGAATAAAAAGCTAAAATTACAACATAAAGATCATTATATGATACAAAATTCACTCCCAAGTATGTGTTCAATAGGCTAAACATAGATCCTTGTTTACATACATATGCATTAAAGTAAATCAAGAAAACTGTGATATTAGTCATAAATCTGTTTCCTCATATCAAGCCATCTCCATTACGTTCATGTTACTGGCTGTTAATGAGAAGTCAATGAAGCAAAGTTACAGTCCAAGTTACCAAGAAGTTTGTCTCTCATCTTGCAAAACACAAGCATCTATATGACACATGATTTTTTCTGATTGTCACACTCATCTAATCAGGTACCATAAGCAAAATTGTAGCCTATTCTTTACAACATCATGCTTTGAGAGAGTTTAAGTAAGTATTTGGTAAAAACTTGCATTTTGATTTAGGTGGAAGAAACTAAGGAGACTTTGTTATTAATATGTATAATAATATATATGTATGTATGTATGTATGTATGTATGTATGTATGTATATGTATGTATGTATGTATGTATGTATGTATGTATGTATGTATGTATGTATTACTTTCAACAGGAGAAAAAGTGTTAATAAAAATACCCAGGTGTGAATCACATCTAGATGCTACATAGATAGATAAAGAATCACATTAGTACCCTGATGATGAAGGAGGTAGGGATCTAATATTTAATTTAGTACTAGACTTGGAAGTGCAATCCAAAGGTTTTTTTTCAGTGCTTGATTAAAATGTGTCACCCCTGTGTTGTGACACTTGATGAAGGGTAAATATGTATCTATGCATATTGCACTTTACATACTGAAAGAAAATAATTGCAAATACCATCTCTTCATATCTTAGCACAATTAATACAAGAACGAACAACTGTATCATTATTAGTTATATGGTATGTTTGTGCCCAGATTGGATTGATAGAGTAATTAGGGCAATTACTGGGTGAGGATCTTGTGCTGAAAGTAACTAGGGCACATACTGGGCAAGGATCTTGTGCCAAGAGTAATTAGGGCACTTACTGGGTGAGGACCTTGTGCTGAGAGTAATTGGGGCACTTCCTGGGGGAGGACCTTGTACTGACAGTAATTAAAGCATTTACTGCACAAGGACCTTGTGCTGAGAGTAATTAGGGCACATACCGGGTGAGGACCTTGTGCTGAGAGTAAATTAGGGCACATACCGGTAAATTAGGGTACTTACTGGGTGAGGAACTTGTGCTGAAATTTGGGCACTTACTGGGTAAGGACCTGTGCTGAGAGCAATCAGGGCACATACCGGGCCAGGAGCTTGTGCTGAGCCCAGGTTCTTTTCTTCTTAAATACCAGGATACTTGTATGCCATGTTGTAAATTAACTACACATATAAACTTAATTATGACTATTACATGGATGCAAGGCCATGAAAAGCTAATTAACTTAATAATAAATTATCTTGGCATCATATCACATGTAATACATTTTGGCTACTCATCTCAATAATAACGCAGTTTGACCAATGATAACTGAAGAACTTGTCAGAGGATGGGTAAACATATTTACATGGCAATTACTTACCAGCATACTTAAGGTCTGGGTGGTTTGGGAAGAAATATTTGCGCAGATAGTGGGGACACTCCAAGTACTGGAGAACTCGGGCAAGTTGAACGTTGGATTCACCCTTTTTCCACATTCCTACAAAGTATCCCTCAGTTGTCCTGAAACATTAAGAACATCACCTAGACAAAGATGGAGTATTTCCTTGCCCGACAAAGCAACAGATCTTGTAGTGCCAATACGTCAGTATACCTTGCCTCATTGTAAACAGCTATTAAGTTAGAAAGGCAAATGTAAATGATACCTACACAATTAACCATGACTATGATAGGACTCTCAAAGTGCTACATGACACACCTTTCTGCAATGAAAGAGTCTCAAAGTACTAAATGACACAACTTTTCATGATGAAAGACTATCAAAGTGCTACATGATACACCTTTCAAGATGAAAGATTCTCAAAGTGCTACATGACACATTATTATAATAATAATCTCATACAGTAATTCTAATAAAATGATTCAATGTGTAATGAAGCCAATTCATGTTCACACATGCATAACATATATCACAAAATTAGTACTTAACCATGTCCTACATGGCTTTGTTGTTACATTTTAAGCTTTCTTTTTTTGTCACTGAGAGTCACAGAACTCTCTGGGGTTTTGTACAACCCGTCTGTTGTTGTTACAGTGAGAGACCAAAACTTAACTGTGTCCTGCATGTTACATTTTTAGATATTCTTTTTAACTAGGAGTCCTAGAACTCTCTAGGGCAACCCATCTGCTGCTCTCAGAATGAGAGATCAAAACTTGAGGACCAACAGGTCTGCAGGGAATAAAGAGGTTCTTGGGCGATCCTTAGACAGACTGGGCTGCCATGCATGGTGGCTCCTTGACCATTGGACTAAAGCTGTGGAACTGGAAATACATTTTCAATTGGATGCCACGAGATACCCATGTTCTGTTGTTGAATCCAAATCATTTAATATCTTTATATGAAACGAAATCAATAATTCACTACTGCTATAAATCCATGGTGATATGTTTGTGTATAAATTCCTGATCCTTGTTTGAGGTGTGGACAGACTGGGGTACATATATAGATGAGTAGACATGCATTCAGATTCTAAAGTTATTGCTTTGTTGAGTTTTCATCAAGGTAAGCTTGATAAAAATATAAGGTCTTCATCAAAGAATGTTGTCAAATTTGGTTAAATTATGTTAGTCCTTTTCAAGAGAAACTCAAAGTTTTATTTTTTGTTTAGTAACATGGGCTTATCTGATGACAGATCTGATGACGGATTTCAAGAAAAATAATTTAAATTAGTTTACGACCTCTAAAATTTAGTCAACTTCTGTTAACATATTTTTGAGAAGGTACTATTTTTAAAGATTTTTCTATTTTTTAGTAATGTCACCCACATTTGATGGGGTATCTGCACCACTGGTACAAACTTGAAAGCCCTTCATGCCAAGATTCCTTCTGTTACATTTGGTCAATTCTGTTTAGCAGTTTTTGAGAAGAGGGCATTTGAAGATTTTCTACTTTTAATAAGATGGCAAAATTTTACTGCAGAGTTTGGGATTATTTGTTAAATCCTGAAAGGCCTCTGAGCCTTAATGCTTTAAAGTCATATGAAGGTTATTCTTTAACAGTGGTCATATTTGATGACAGATTGGTATTGTTTGTATAAATATGAAAGACCAGTAAGCTGGAATACTTTCTGCCAAATTTGGATGCAATTATTCCAGTGGATTTTGAGAAGAATATAAAACAGAAATTGTTCATGGACAACAGTCAATGCATAACTGATGATGGATTATGTAAACCTGATGATGGGACATACCATACATTCATTATGTAAACCTGATGATGGGACATACCATACAGTCATTATGTAAACCTGATGATGGGGCATACCATACATTCATTATGTAAACCTGATGATGGGGCATACCATACATTCACCTGCTTTATGGCCTGGTAAGCAAAACCAAGTTTTGAAATAATAAAATACCAAATTCAAACATTCAGTGGCCATTGTTGTCAGGTGCAATCAGATTTAATTAATCTATTAATAATTCAATTATTAAGAAAACAAACCCCAAATCTTTGGGGCAAATTGTTGACTTTATGAGGAAAATAGTATATAAAAATGGAGGAAATTCTTTATTCACCATTCAACTAAATATTACTGTACATTACAGCATGATTAATTTTGGGTAGCCCATTCAGTTTGATCTAATGTTAATTCAGTAAGGGACAAAATAGGCAACCTGATTAATGTGTCAACAAAACAGTACAAACTGGAATGGTTTTAGACCATGAAGTTTGTCTTTATTCTTGAAGAGTCATTCATTTAGTTTTCAGACTCGAAATTTGTCACGATTCAGTGGATATACAGCTTTTGTATTTTGATATCATACTTACTTAGACATCTGCCCCAGCTCATCAAAGATGACAATGTCATCTATATTGAATATTGCAGCTGCTCTGGCAATCTGACAAAGAAACAAAGTAAATCATATTAATCACACAAAAATTAATTTTGGAGCGAATTATGTAAATTCAGCATAATCATGACATAATTTAATCCAGTCACTCACAAGCAATATGCGTAACTATTTTTTTTTTATTCAACACAGTTCAAAGTCCTACTTGTTATGTTGTCTCACTTTATTTGCACAACAACCAAAAATGATGCCCATGAAAATCTGGTTGTTTGCAACAACGTTTTATATGCCACAAACCACTTAGCTTACAGTACCCAAGCTAGCCAGTGTTAGATGCCACAAACTTAGCTTACATTTTAGATGCCACAAACCACTTAGCTTCCATTTTAGATGCTATTTTAATCTCCCTCTCTGGCAGCATTCCAAACTGCACTGTGGTGTCTCCATTGAGAACCCAGGGGCATGAATGAATTGATTGAGGGCCCTTAGGTCGAAGACCGGAGGCAGAGTGCCACTGCCTTTGGGACCAAGAAAGTCAGGAAAAAAACCCTGGAGAAAAATTGAAACAAATGATAGAACTGTGGGCACCGCTGGGTGAAGCTTTGATAGGACAGTTTTCAGAAGTTTGTGTCTTATGTGTGGCCCCTGGGTCCTTTTGTTGATTTCCCATACTATCCCTGTATCAATGCCGTGGTTGCCGTGGAGGGAAATTGGTCTCCTTGGCAGCTAGTTTGCAGAATTCTTCAATCTGGTCATTAAAAGGATGGTTAGGATAAAGGCTGTGCTCTTAGCCTGGCCTTAAGGTGGTCCTTCAGGAAGTGCAGGCAGAGAGCACCCAGTCGCATTCCACCAATTGTAAATTTGTAGCTGTGGATACAGCGTTGGCCAAAATGTGTTCAGTGGCTCAATTCAGTACTTGGGTCATTCTTGAGACCGATTCCCATGCATGCCCTGATTTATTCGTTTTGAAAGAAGAGAAGCAATGTTCCGCATGTTGGAAGATAGCCATAGAGATGAAGTCCAAGACTGAAGCCACAGCAATGATATAATGCACTAACTGCCAAGTGTCATCAGAGGCTATCCATTCCATATGAATGAAGTGTGGCTTTGTCATCCCCAAAGCGGCAATATCACTGCCGACTGCTGGAGTTTTCAAATGAAATACTGGTGTATGGCCAAAGTCAAACCGCCAACAAAGTGATGGCTATCCATATGATCTAGAATTAAACACAAAATTTGTTCTCTGTGCTACGTTTCACTGACGGGCTCCAGTCCAACATACCTATCTGACCTCACCCATGTGTACACACCTGCAAGATGCGTACGCTTCTCTTCTGACACTCGTATTCTCATTATTCCCACTATGAAGATGAAATCATATGGACAACGCTCTTTTGCATACCAGGGCCCAGCAACGTGGAACGAACTGCCCACTGCACTTAGACACAAAGACACAGTGATCTCATTCAAGAGCGCTCTTAAAACTCACCTATTTCAATTGCAAGAACAGACTTAAAGACCTAATAATGTATCCTTGCCTTAAATATTTACAGCATATTTTCTGTTTCTACTTTTGTGGTGTTTGTTTTTATTTTTGTAATCATATCATTATATATGGTTTTTTTTTTTTTTATAAGTGTTGTCAAATGTTGTAAAGTGCTTAGAGCTTCTAAAGATTAGGTGCTATACAAAGTCCTCATTATCATTATTATTATTATGATGAAAGCAGGTCAGAATGTCCATAACTCTCCCAGACTGCACAAGTAAATGAAGCTGGACTCTTCTGTTTCATCATAAGATCAAGAAATGCTGGAGCTCTGGTCCAGGTCGCTGATGATGTAGGAAGAGGAGGCCAGAATTTCAGGGATCAAAGGCAGAAAACATCCTCAATGGAGGTTTGGAAGGCTGAATCTTCCTGTGACATCAGATTGCCTAGAAGTGATGACATCACTTATGAACAAACAACATCTTCTGGTTGCATGAGGTGAGGCTAAGGTCTCCAGTAATGCATGAGACTTAGCTGGCGAGTGATGAGGTCGGCCACTCACTAAACTCATAGAACAACCTGAATTAGAAACTGTGACCTCAAAAGAGTTGCTCTGTAAAGAGCCTCTTCTCATGGCAGTGTAGAGAAACTGCAAAGCAACATCTGTTGAAGTGTGAAGAACTATTCTTCATCATGCCAAATTTGTGTCTCAAGGTGGTATGTGGGTTAGACTGGTCCCTGCACATGTCTGTAACAGTTGTGTTCGAGGTCCTGGAAGATGGGCTGTTAGTGATTGAGCCCATAATATTGATGTTTTAGCCCTGCATGATATATGGCTTAGCCAGCCGCAATGGAAATAGACCATCCATGAGGGCAGGATATCATTAGGATCATCAGTTTGGGACGGGTTATGGGATGTTTGATCCATGTAACCTGACCATATGTCTGCTGACTGAGAGGGAACTTGGCTGTTTTTCAGCTCTGTCCCTCACTGTTCCACGATAGGAATCAAGTCGAACCCTGAGGAGGGAAGGTAGAGGGAGTTGCCAATAATGCTGAGTCCTGTGGTTGCGACTTGGGTGCCAAAGCTATTTCAGAGTGTGTCAATGTCTGGCACTTCCTGGCTGAAGGGTAAGAGTTGATTTATCTCCCTTATATGAAAGAAACTCTCACAATGAGGAAAGGTCAGCAAGCAGACTGGTGACGTCTTCGTCTAAAGGTGTGTGTTTCTGCACTTTGCTCACAGTTCTAATCTGTAAGACAAATAGAGTAAAACATAAAACTGTCTTTTAGAATGCAAAGTCGGTACAGAGCTAAATCTTAAAAAGGTGACCCAGAAACTGATAATAGACAATCTAATAAAGCATACAGATAAAATATAATGACAATACCACCTATAAGGAGGAGAAGTATAAACCTGTGGGCCTGTACATGTGGTATTTGAATACAGTGTGGGCGCAGAGCTATACCAAATGATGGTTACCTGGCAAAAACGTGATAGTAGATCTCAACTGCAATGCCACCTGTAGGGAAGGTCAAGGATAACAAGGATAAGGATAGCATGTACAAGTAGAATCAATGAAACATGGCATTCCATGGCTAAGGATGCCGTGGTAAAGGAAATTCACCTGTATGTACCAGAAATTATGGAATTATACATTTATAAGGAGCTTCTTAAGGGCATAAAGACATGCACACATATATATATATTGAAGCTCAAGCCCATTTTGTGAAGTTGCATCAGCTACCCATGCGAGTGACTAAGTACTCTTTAAATATGATGGAATAATTATGCAAGTGTCACCTATAGAAATATGTATAGAAAGCTGACCTGTACTTGTCCAACCTGGGTGAAAGAAATACAGAAATGTACACAAGTGTCTACATTATACAAATAAAACTTTCACAGAAATGGAACTGAGGCACTGTTATAGATACATACAAAGTTGGTGCAACAATATCCATTATGAGGCAATTACCTGTAGGGAAAAAGGCCCATAAATTGTTAGCAAATTGTAAAGGCAGTGCTTTGTCTGCATAGAAAGAAAAAAAGTTGGAAATATTGATGGAGTATACTTTCCTTAAAAGTGAAAAACTCCTCCAACTTGTAATGGTGTATCTTTCAAGTAGAGGCCTCTCGTGATGAGAGCATGCTTCTTGGCACGAGGGGAAGTAGTAACTGGGAGGTCCTTAGACTCGGCCGCCAAGTCTTATACCTAAGAGGAGATCACTCTGCCTGACCGCCACATAGGTTGGCAAACAACTTTTAGCTTCATAAAGCTAAAAGTAGTATCTGAGAGGAGTGGATTTGTGAGGTACTTGTAGCTCTCCTAAGGTATTATGATTGGGTAACATATTTGAAGATGAAATGGAATAGACTGGCAAAGATAGTAACAACCAAATGTTTTGTAATCTGATTATATTATTAAGGTGGTTTGGCACCATGATTGATGAATATTCATAATTATTATATACTTAAGTGTGAAATTTAAAGATTTACTGGCAAAATAATTTTGATATTTTTTCATTCCTGTAGTTTCAAATGTGAAAAGTATAGCCTTACATTTTCACATGTAAAATAATAAGATTTCCAATCTTGCCATGCAACAGTTGATTGCGTGCGTCTACAAAAGTTATACTTGCAACATCAACAGAAAAAAGAGTACCTTGCGATTAAGAACAAATAAATAGAAAATGCCTTACATTTCAGACATGGAAATTAATCTTCAATAAAGAAATTAGACCAGATGCAGTTCGCATCGGTCTAAAGTTATTTCCCCTTACTTCCTTCACAATAATGACAAATACACACTGTAATGCATTGCTTAATCGGACTTGCATTGTTTTCATACAGGATCAGACAGTTTACAAAATGACAAATATGTAATTTATTGTGACAGGTTAGGTCAACCCAATCCTAACGCATTAAGTCATGTATATTTATATTATCAGGCTATGAAAGTGAGGTGAATTTATGAAAAGGGGGTGGGGTGAGCATGTTGTGTCAAAGAGTGAGTTTATTCTTCAAAACTTGAGTCTGTAAGTGAAAAAAATCTTTATACAAGCTGATGATCATGGACTTTCTCTTGGGTGACCGAAAATGGTGGCATGGCACCTTCATATCTGAAAAATTTTAGCCCGTTGGGAATAACATTTTCAGGATTAAATTGATGCAGTTATAAATTCTGCATGCATCTGTAAAATTTTCTGTTGGGATAATGGGATTGTTGGGATTGGGTCCAATTGAAACTGGGACTGTTGGGACTGAGACCAATTTAAACTGGAGTGTTGGGACTGGGACCAAATTAAACTGGGATTATTTGGGATTGGGACCAATTTAAACTGGAACTGATGCCTATTTTTCACCACCTGAGGACTGTTAAAAATTCATGTGATCACTCACCTGTCCAGCTAGATATGTCCTCAAATGGGGACTCTGTGCATTGTCCAGAATTGAACCAGGTAGAGCAATGGACACTGTGTAATTCCTACCTGTAATCAAAGTAAAGGTCAAGAGTGAATTGATTAAGCATTTTGAAATCATGAACATTCTTGACACAAATAATTAACTTAAGAAATAATCACTGCAAAAAAATAAAGTCAGGGACTAAAAATAAAATTAGAGGAATGATGAGCAATTTACTCATGTTAATATAGCCTCATCTCTACTGCATGCATCCCCTACCCTAGATGATCTTAGGTAAAGAAAAGCATGTAACTTTTCTGAAAACAGTGTAAGTACAATGATGTGTAAATATGTATAACTTCTGATGGTGCCAATAATGTGTACTAAGTTTCAAAACAATCCACTAAAAAAAAAAAAAACAGAGTAATTACATTCACAAAATTGTCATTCACTGCATCCAGCTGTAATAAAAAAGGGCAATAACTCTTGGAAAAAAACCTGTCAACATTCACATCTTTAGATGATGACCATCCAATGTACCAAGTTACACAGCAATCTCTAGAAATCCGCAAGAAAAAATGTGGAGCTAATTGTGCTAACAAGACTGTATCATACACTGCATGAAGCAATAAGACAAAAAAGGCAGCAACTCCAACAAAAGAGTACCTGAAATGGCACATCATACACCTGTGAAATGGCACATCATTACACCTGTCTTATGTTTTATAGTCCTCTGTGTAGATAACTAAACATTTTGTGCAGAGAACAATTTTCTTCTTTCAGTTACTGTATCCTTGGTCTTTTATCTTTTGACTACTAAACTGACAGGATTATCAAAAGTGCAAGCTATCCACAAAGTCCGGTCCAAATCTGTGCTGCATATATAACAAATATTATTGTACATAAGCTTTTTTTTTCTTGTTTTAACCACCGAGACCTTGGCCTTTGTCCATTTGATCACAGTGACCATGACCTTTCACCTTTTGAATCCAAGAACAAAAGGGATTTTCCTTACCATAATGCAAGCCATCCACAAAGTCTGGTACCTGTTAATGGTGAAGAACTTGAGTTATTGCACAGAAACCATTTTTCTTCATTCAGTCACATTAACTTTGATCTCTGACATTTTGACTATAGTTCAATTTATCCTATCTAACTCAGGTCAGCATGATTAAATGCAGCTAAAAGTAACTAATTCATTTCACATGAAGTATTGAAAACAAATTAAGTACTTTTAGCTACATTTAATGATGCTGACCAGAAAAGTTACTGAGTTTTAGATAGGATAAAATTTGTGATGCTATTTGGAACAAACTAGAATGCAATCCCATTCCAATATCATCATTGTCAGTCACCAACTTATTCAACAGACAAATAACAACATTGGTTCCAAGTTCACTTATAAAGTAAATTGTTTCCATGCACCATACAGAATGCTTAGTTTTCATGGCTTGGTGTGAGTGAAAGACTCAAACTTCAGCATAGCTAGATCAAATGACTTTCAGTCATCTGTAAATAGAAACTGCCACAATCCAGACCAAGAAAATCCTCCAGCAAAGCACCAATGGTATATAAAAAAACCCCATTAAAATTCATAACAAATAAATATCTCAATATTCAAGCATTTATTTCACAACTCAGAGAATATCAGTGATGGTTTCAAGTCCCAGTGTGACTGATTTAGTGTTGATGCTGATGCAGAGAATTAAAATACACAACTGCCTGTTGGAACTGAAACTGGACAATATCAGGATTTTCCATTGCTTATATAATCCACCTGGTCACTCTGTCTTCTTTAAATAACTTTTCAGCAGTTTTTATTCGATTTTGTGCACTGAAACAATACTCATCCAGTATGCTGGTTACTGGAATAACCAATCCAATAACTGCAACTTTAGCAAGATTTAAAGCAAATTTTAAAGTCTGTTGGTACATGAACACCAACAGCCTCATCTTTGTCTGGTACACAGGCAAATTTTATCGGTAAAAACCCACATATACTGGTTTAATGGAACCTCTGATTAATACACCTACAAAATTTCATTTGTCTGCCTCAAGATTTCTTCGTAAAGAATCTAACAAGGTTTTTGACAAGAAAGTCTAGGTCATAAAGTTTGAAAATGTATTTATTAACTAACCAGGTTATCAATGTATGATGCTGATAAAGTGTGTGAAATTTACTGGTTCTAAGTCTATTTGTCCTGTCAAACAATATGCTTCTTTTTTCAATCTCAGTGGGGGTCTAAAAACTTTAAAACAAAAGTTTCTATATTGTCTATCGATGTTGGTGTCATTAAATTTCTTTCCTAGACCATACATACAGGATCACTTTCTCGACACAAAAAAGGACATCACTACACCATCATAATGTGCTCTGGAGCTCTATCTGCCCCAGGGGTCAAGGTGTTAACTCACAACTTAGAGAAACCATCCATAAAGCATATACACTTACTTTGCATTACAAGAAGCTAATCTGTAAGTCAACATGAATTCGTAGATCTGTCCTTAACTCCTACAGGTCTCAACCATATAAGTCATAACTTGGAAATCATAAAGATTCCTACCAGCGAGAGAGCTCTACAGTATGCAGTTCAATGGGTAAGGCATTGGATTCATGACCAGAAGGTTGCAGTTTAAATTCTCAACCTCTGATCCTTGTTAATATGCATGGATCTCACTCGTAATCAAATTCATTTGAGATCTTGATGACACAAGCTTACATACCACAGGGACTTACAAATCCACTTGCCTGACTCCAAGGACAAGTTCAAATTCAGTTTAGTCAAGGACAAGTTTCCAAGGTACGTGACCTTGAGCAAATTCAGCAAATTTTAAACAACAGGCATAAATGAGTCGTGTTCTATTCAGAATGCTTTAAGTTTTGCAAGTTTTATACCTGCGACCTCACTATTGTACATACCCTATATTTAGTGTTTACCACATTCTTCTATTACTTAGCTGGCAACAGTTTCTTTCATCTATCATATGTCATTTCCATCTTGTAGTCAATGTCAAGGTTAGTCTTGCATTTTCTCATGCAGATATGATATTACAAATATAACTATTTAAAGCAAGCTTTGATAAATGAGGAATAAATATTTATATTTTAACAAAGTAATTACATTTTAATCATAATATCTGTAAAATTATCCAGGATTTGCCAATGTTCAGGTTCTAACCTAGCCTTGGGCAGTTTGTGAGCTTGCGGACTGTAAACAATTTGGCTTGTCTAAGATGGTTTTGATGCACATTACCAATTTTAAGGTGAGTTGGCATTAATTGTCAATAATATAGCTCATGAGATTTCTTTGACAGATGTGTTTGGAAATAAAAGACACTCGTCTCTAATGATTCAGTACCCGGATTCCATTCAAAGCATGACCGATGTATAAAAAAATTTGAACCCACAAATTGTTTTGAGTTCCAAACCTTTTTATACCTATCCATTTACCTGCATATATATATATATACATGTACATGTTTGTTTCTGTCTGCTTTCTAACCTGACATCTTCTACATGTATTTTCACACACACACACACACACCCACACACACACACACACATTGATAATTTTACTTATAGGCATATAGTTTTAAAGGTCCAACAAAAATAAGAAGAAAACATAAGTTACTAAAATGCAATTTCCTTAAAAAAATCCATAGTGTTTCTTTTTTGTAATTCATACTGGAATACAATGTTTGAGGGAAACACAAATTTCCCATGGGCAAGTTCAAGTTTCCAGTCAAACTGCCCAGCACAAACTGACTTTGAAAACATTTGTAAATCACTGAACCAGATTTGATCAAAACCTGATAAAATATATGGCCTCTAGTATGTTCACAAGCCCAGCCAATTGGATACAGAATCAACTTGTTCATATATATCAATTTCACTAATAATGATGTAAGCTTATATACCAAATCTGATTGGAACATTGACCTCTAGAACGTTAAGTTCAGCCAATCAGATGCTGCCTTGTTAATATGGATGTCACCATGATTAATCTCATCTGTAACCTAAATAATAAAAGCTTCAATACCAAATCTGATTTAAATCTGATTTAAATCTTTAGAGTATTAACAAGCTCAGTCAAGCATATGAATTACCACCTTATTAATATATGTTAGAGATACTGCCAGGATTTTATCTAAAGAGGGAAACTCCCGCCTTGTCATCAAAATAAGGGGGGAGTAGGGAAAAAGTGGAGAGGAGGAAATGGCCAGAGTTCAATATTTACCTAACACTTAAATATCCATAACTTTTTCTTTGAGAACTTTAATTTTTGCGGTTCAAAATCGCTCAAGGTGTTTCCAGTAACTCTTTCCCATCTCCAATAATCTCATATATATAAAATCATTGTCATCATAACTATTAGCAGCCAGTACCATATTTACCATATATATTGGGACACAATAAAATAATAATTCTTTTTCCTGTCCCAGAACTTATGGTGAAAGTTTTTTGACATCAGTCATATGTCCCAAGACTTAAGAAACAAAATAGATTTGTATTGAATTTGTGTAAACCCAGCCCCCACTGCACACTGCAAGAAAATAGATAACCAAAATGCTTATTTATTAATCAAATGAAAGAAACTAAATTTGCAATGTTATCATTTATTCCTTCCTCTCATCATAAGCATTAAAGAATAAAATATATCCGCGAACTCCGTATATGTAGCATAGGCATCCATACTGTAGCGTGTATCGCTTATGTCCGATAACACACGACACATTGTTAATTGCATTGAGAAACAAATCAGGATTGATTGCAGTTTATGCTTCAGGAGATGTGTTACCTCTAACTCACGATAATTTTTCACAGAATAAGACAATTTTAAAAAATATTCATGCACAGAAAGAATGGATTGTATGTGTGCAGGAGAAGGGTTGTGTTGACGAGATGATGCTGCAGTGGATTAAAAATTTTATCTCAAGTAAACAGTTGTATATTTTTTTAATAAAATTTCAGTTGGAGTGCATTTTCTGACATGTAATTTTCAAATGACTTAAAAGGAATCCCACAACTTACAACTTGAGAAAACAATGCGTCCCAGAACATACAGTGCACAAAAGATTACTTTAAAAATTAATTTATGGTGTCCCAACAAATATGGTGTCCCAACATATGTGATAAATACTGTATTTGGTGAACAAAATTGTGATCTTAAGATGAACCATGCTGGGAGTAAGTTATTTTGTATTTTCTAGGTAGCCTGTATTTTAAACAAAATTTGTAAAACTTCCCTGATGAATGCAAGATTCAAACTATGACAGAATGCTTGTTCCAGAGCCCAATGCTTATTACCCGGCCCAATATGCCAATTAAATTTAGTGTAACAACCATTAATATCAAGCTAAAGTACCCAGATGTGCACACAGCTGCCTATCTGATAAAAGACATGTCCAAGTGGCATCTCTGTACATGGATGCAGCCCACACTCAAACCATCTGAAATCTTGAAGATATAAGCTTACATAGTGAATCTGATCAAATATGGTCTCTAATGTGTTCACAAGCTGATTAGATGCAAGATCACCTCACTAACATGTGGCTGTCACTCATAATCAAACTCATTCAAAACCATGATGATATAAACTTATATCAAACCTGATCAATAATATGTCCCCTAGAGTGTTCACAAGCTCAGTGAATCTGATGCAAGATCACATTATTAATATATGTGGATGCAGCTCATAATCAAAGTCATTCAGGCTCTTGATAAAAGCTTACATACAAATCTGATCAGAAATATGGTCTCTACAGCATTCACATGTTCAGCCGAGCAGAAGCAAAAGCATCATTATGTCATTATCCAACTCATCTGTGTTCTTGATGATATAATCTTGAATACCAAATATAATAAGATATAGGGTAACACACAATGGACACAGGGCTATACCATAAGCTCACTTGGTATCTGGACAGGTGAGATAAAAATCTAAGCACTAATGATGCCAATACTTTATGTAATTCTGGAATCATATATTATACACGTCTCACTATCTGTTATAGTAGTTGACACAAAAAAAAAGTTCTTAATGACCTAGTCTTATCTTCTCCTGTTCTTCCTGTTCGAGTTTTGCCTTCTTCTGTTCCTCTTCCCTAACTCTGGCTTGCTCTTTTTCCACCTTCTGTATCAACTTTTCTTCTCTCAATTTTCTCTTTTGAGCCTTCCCTTAAAAACAAATGAAAACCCTTGAAATAAAAATATACTTTTTATTGTGAAATATCACAGACATAGAATATTCACATTAAAATAAGGGAAAGTATAGGCATTTATACAAATTATCTGCAACAGTATCATGTTTCAAACAGCTATAATTCTTGTCAGTCCTCCTGGTACTACAACAGTACAAACACCTATAATTCTGGTCAGCTCTCCTGATACTGCAACAGTACAAACACCTATCATCCTGGCCTGCCCATGTGGTAATGCAACAATACAAACACCTATAATCCTGACCAGCCTTCCTGGTACTACAACAGCACAAACACCTATAATCCTGGCCAGTCTTCCTGGTACTGCAACAGTACAAACATCTATAATCCTGGAAAGCCTTCCTGGTACTGCAACAATACAAACACCTATAATCCTGGAAAGCCTTCCTGGTACTGCAACAGTATAAACACCTATAATCCTGGCCAGCCTTCCTGGTACTGCAACAGTACAAACACCTATAATCCTGGACAGCCTTCCTAGTACTGCAACAGTATAAACACTTATAATCCTGACCAGCCTTCCTGGTACTGCAACAGTACAAACACCTATAATTCTGGCCAACAATGGTACTCTGATGAGAGAATAACAGAGTCCTGGTATGATTAAGGTCTAATCGTACATCATTTAAAATCTGACTTTTGTCTTGTATTATTTTCATTTTCTCAATGTTAAACTCTGGGCAAATAATTGTTGAATGAAACATGAATTTTGGATAATAGCCCATGCCACTCTACCCCTCCCCCAACCCCCCACAAACAAAGCATACATATGGTCTATAGAAGTGGTTCCCAAAGTGGGCAGTACCGCCTCCCTTGGGGATGGTGGGGTTAACAAGGAGGGCACTAACGCTGAATAATGCTTTTTAAGGGGTAAGGTAGGGGGCGCTGAGGATAACCAATGGGGCAGTATCCCGAAAAAGTTGGGAACCACTGGTCTATAGTATAGGTTTTACTGTATACAAGTTTGGAGTCTCTGTGTATGTACTTAAAGGAGACCAGAAATCAATCGAAATATAGAATAATAATAAAAGCACTATAGAAGAAAACCTTATTCTGAAGTATCATCTGCGACCGTAATGCCAATATTTACATATTGGCATATCTTCAAGGCTCTGAATTTCCGTGACCTCGTATGCAAAATTTCCGTGCCTATTCGGTTACTTTCGTGATGTGATGTCATAGTAACGACTCCAGCATCCCGACTGGCAGTTGCCAGCATAAAAGACAATGCTGTTTTGCGTTGCTTACGGGTGTAATTGCACATTAAGAAAAGGCTGTGGACAAAATTTTTTTTCTTTTCCAGAAGATAAAGACATAAAGTATGGATATATTATTGCAAGCGAGTCGATTTTAAACACCATACAGCACTCTGTGCTCATTACATTTCTCAAAAGAATGTTACAAGAGGGATCCTGAAACAATGGCCGCTCTAGGATACGCAAATGCTAGACCTAGACTAAAAGTTGGCGCTGTTCCAGACATACCGTTGGATATTTTAAATCCTGGGAAAAGTGTTAAATGTGTGAGTTACGAAAATACCCAGAAGGCCAAGTAAGTGACCTCAAAATGCAACAATCAATTCACAGATCTTTTATCTACACCAGCAGTGCTAAAAAAAATTTTACAGCCTGACACCCGGGGTTCCTCTAATTTAAGTCCAGGCCCATCCTGTATTCAAAGTGAGGTGCCCGTCGGGTTTGTCGAAGAAAACAAATTGTTTGCCTGAGGAAATTAATGTATTTTCAAGATGTTGACATCATGCCACAACACGGCACAATCTAAATCAAATCACCACTGTCCTAGGTGAAATTCAGATCTGATTTTAATGAAATGGAAGTTTTGCTAAAACTAAGATTCTAAACCCCTGACACGGTCGTGTTTCGAGAAAACACAATTTTCAGTAATCTTAAAAAAAATTTTTAATTTTTTTTAAAAAACCCCTTTTAGTCTATGCCGGTTACATGTAGTATATATAAATGGTAATCTGTAGTGATTGGAACTGATATAAAACTACTCCTTGGGCAGTTTAAAAGCAGCGATTAAAAGAAAAGAGGTCAGGTATAAAATCAAAGTTTCACATTAACTGGCTGACAACAGAAATTGAGGGGAGGCGATTGTTGACCCCAACCCTTGCCCCAATGTGCAAGCGCTCAAAGGACGCACCATTTCTCCCTGTGATATGCCTTATAATCCCCCAGGACAAGCCCCTTTTTTTCATATTCTGGTCAGCTGTGGCTAAACTGCAAAATAGCTAAAGTTTTGACTTAAGTACACAAGCAATAAAGCCGGTGTGACTAACACTTAATCCTTATCCTTGTTTTTATCTTGAGAAATGGAATGCCGTTCGGACCATGTTCCACAGTGTTTATATGTAAGTACCAGCAACTGATTGGCAAATAAACAATTCCCTATTTTGTTGTAACTTACGCCTATAGGACTTCAATTTTGACAGTTCAAATCTGCAGTCACAAGTTACCATACATGTGGCAACTGTTTTTATCCCCGTTTTATGTCCCACCTTATTTCTTTAGGTTTAAGTCTTAAGGCATGTAACACTGTTTTCTGAATGAAAATATTTATTCTGAATTATTGGCGGGGGGTGGGTAACTGGCCGAGTTTCTTTGGTGGAAATGGAGATGCGATTTAGTTTGCTGAGAAAATTACACAGCATTCACAGTGATCATTCATGAGATTTAAGCTAATTGGTGACAATTTTATTTTTTTAAATTTTTTTTTTTTTTACTATAGCACTGTTGTATTGGTTTTAAAAAATCTTAAATTTACGTGAATAATGTTTAATCTTAACATTCTATTTATTGAAGAAAAGAACTGTCGTGTGATATTAATTAGTTCATCCAGTGCTGGATTTAGACATAGCGAGGCCCTTAAGCTATGGGAAGCAGTAGAGGCCCTATCTGGTATAAAATAAATTTGTGAGAGACCCCTTCAGACTGTGAGGCCCTAAGCTGTAGCTTGGTTAGCTTATGCCTAAATCCAGCCCTGATTTCATCACTACAATAGCCACAAGTGATAAAATAGAATATGGCATCTGTGGATTGCATACGTTACATCTGTTTATGTATGGTTTGGTGTTGTTTTTTTTCTGAGAAATGAAATTGACTGACAGAACATAATAATCTGGAGTTCTCTGCAAACAATTGGGAGATATTACTAGATTGGGAGGTAGGTGTGGAAATACCCCCAAAATCAGGAGGTTTTTTCTCCCAGCTTGAGAGTTGACAGGTATGAACTGTCCGGTCTTCTGGAATTCTAGTCATGGCTTTTGAGTTCATTCAAGTCACCAGCTCGGGGCCTGTGCCTAAAAAAAAATTTTTCTTTGAGCACTGACCAGTACAGTACATAAAATATTATACCAGACATGTATGTATTATCAGATTTATCAATACGCTAACTGTAGCCTACATGTAAAATACACTGTAATTGAACCATAAGAAGGAAGCTTCTTAATGTTTAAATTAATTAATTATGATTTCTGCTTTGCAGATTTATTTGTGGGTTTTTTTGAAAAACTAATGCTTAAGTTATGACTGATGAAAACTGTTCTCAATGCCTTTTACACCTCCCCGGTAATGGATACTGTTTCACACACAAGTCGGTACCCGTTCTAGTCTCTTCGCCCAGAATTCAGTATTATTTCTCTGCGTTTCAGTGTTGGATGTATATTTTCAAAATATTAGTCCTTAGGTGGTGTGTTGGGGGTAGGTAATGGATATGTAATTTACATATAATATGATTGAATCTCATCCTTCTTAAATGAATTTATTGCATTGTGGTAAATTTTTAATTCTTACATTGGGCACCATCAATTAATCCTTATCACATTTTTGCACATCACACAATGTATATGTATTTATTTTAACATTACATTGCTTTTTTTAAAATCTTAACACACAGTTCAACAGATATAGTTATGAGCATCTCTCAGAAACAGATTCAACTTTTTAATATGCAACCCAAATCTGGTCTCCTCCTGTCTGTCTTGCTCGCCATGTTTCTGTTTCTATTCGAGGACTGATTAATATTGCGTCACGGGATCACGGGATCTGTCGTCTCATCAAAACTCAAAAAAACTCGGCAATTTACGGAATCATGGTATCTTCCACACAATATAATCACTACCCGCCTAAATATGTAATTTATAAACATTACAGTCAAATTAAAATTTGTAGAGAATTACATACACAAAAGAAAATTTTTTATTTCTGGTCTCCTTTAAGTGAAATGTTAAAAGCAAAACTACCAAAACATTTATATGTATGTGCACATTTCAAATGTAAACTTCTACAACTGAAAATGATTTCTTAACAATACATTACAGTCTACTTTCTGGGTGGATGACTCCACTAAATTCTGTAAAGAATCTCCAAACTTAAAATTGTCAAGAACAACTGCAGTGCCCAAGTCCTCTGAACTAGATTGTATAACACTGTTTGGAGAAATGCTTTGTCCACTGGAGTGTACATACTTTCTGGAAGGTAAGTTTACAGATTTTCTGAAAGATAAATATGCTGTATGCACTGATTTTCTGAAAGATAAATAGGTTCAGATTTTCTAATAGATAAAAAAATTCTCCTAAAATCTGAACATGCACAAAACCAGAATTCCACAATTTGTAGAAATATCAGAGGACGTATTTAGTAACATAAGACATTATTAGACATTGATGTAGGACTGTATTTTTTATTCCTTCATGTAGCAACCATTTTAAATGTCTTACACAACCTGATACTCCATATCTGAGTTAATGTCTTACATAACTTGATACACCATATCTGAGTTTATTATATGTTAAAGTTATGTCAAGGTTATAGAAATGTGACAACTTACTCTCTTGGCGCAGCTTTTTCCATTCTTGGGTCTGTAAAGAGAATAAATTAAAATAACAAAAACAATCCATGTATCATTAATTCATCAGATGCAATTTGGGACTGACCTAATTATTTGGAAAACTACAGTTTTGATGTTAGTTAGTAGGTGGCTGAGCAGGCTGGGGCTTCTACTATGCATTAGTAATCAGTCATATCTCGATGAGAGAAAAGTTGAACTTATGGAAGTAACAGACCCTCATGCTAGCCTTGCAACGTTTACTTGGGTAGCCTGACATGCAGGACAAAAGCATAGCTAACCATACACAAAAATGCTTATATGTAACATATAAAAACCAACATTATTTTTAAAATTTCTAGAAGAGAAACTATAAACATGACCGAGGCCATTGAAAGTGTGTACATCAGAACATTGTCTATAAACTACTTCCTGTGGGAGGAACTATGGTTTTCAAGTCCCTTAGATGATCCTCACGACATAACACCATATATGGTACATGTAACTTGATGTATATAAAGGGACCCTCAAGACATAACACCATATATGGTACATGTAACTTAATGTATATAAAGGGCTAGAATCTAGCTTTTTTCAGTAGTTGCATTTTTATGCAGTTGGAGAAAATAAAACTCATCCTATTTCTACTGGCCATATTTATTCACCTGTTACATTTATTACACTATACTGTAAGCCAGGACTTTGGGATTAAGAAGGAACTAGAATACTTTTCTTTTCAATCGGTTTTAAATGTGTCATAATTTTGAACATAGAAAAACTGTAAGCACTGCTGAACTGTTTTCTCTCCTTCATAACTTAATTTTGCTATTTTAATTGACACAAAAAAGAGGTATGTAAGTCTATCCCCAAAATGTAAAACAAGGCAAATAACAAGAAAAACAAGAGGAATAAGGTGACCTGATATTGCTCACCTAGTGTACATACCTTAACAGTTCACCATTTCACTAAGCAGGCTTAGATAGTATTGCAAGAAGACAGCCTATGTAACTGATCTCCCAAACTTTATATCCTGTAGACTTGTACTATATCCTGATCAAATTCTTTCTAATGATGAAGGCACAATTAATATGCACTGTAATTTCCTAATAACTGAAGTCATACAAGATGATGAAATTGATGATAATAAACCCAAGTTATTAAAAATTCAGTTTTAAGTGTGGTAAGAGGCCCAGTCAATCAGATACAAGAATACCTCATTAATATGCATCAACCTTGCTCCTATGAAACTGTCCAAGATCCTGATTACAAAAGCATCAAAAGCAGATTATGTAAAAATATAGCTCTCAGAGCGATAAATAAAATCAGCCAATCAAATGCAAGAGAACATCATTAGTATGCAAGGATATCACTCATCAAACCTATAAAATTTCTTGCTATATGCCTTATTTCAAGTTTGATCCAAATCGTATCAGAAATATAGCTTCCAGAGAGGAAATAATCTCAACTCCAAACAGATGCAAGATCAACGTATTAATGTGTACATCTCACTTTTAGTGAACTTGCACAAGAACGTTACACTGTAAGCATATATTCCAACTGTGATCAAAACTGGCTCACAAACATGGCCTACTATGGGAAAACAAGCTCAGCTAATCAGATGTAAAATAAACTCATTGTGTGAATCTCAATCATTACTCAACTCATCTGAGTTCTTGATGATATAAGCATCTATTCCAAGTCTGATCAAAACCAGATCAGAAATCTATCTTCCAGAGTGGTAATAAGGTCTGCAAATCAGATGCAAAAAATGTCATTATTATGCATAGATCTTGCTCATTACTGAATCCATCCAAGATCTTGATGTTATAAGATTATATTTCAAGTTTGATCAAAATCAGAACGAGAAAAAGTCTTCCAGAAGGTTAACAAGTTCAGGCAATCAGATCACCTCATTAAATGTGTAGATCTCACTCAGTTATTAAACTCATCCAAGATCTCAACAACATAAGCATATACTAAAAGTTTGATTAAAATTAGTTCAGACATATGACTAATCTGTCTAGATGCAAGATTATTTCATTAATATGCTTGGATCATTATCAAATCAATCCAGGATCTTGAAGATATAAATGCATACTGCAAGTTTTATCAAAACTGGATCAAAAATACAGTTTCCAGAGTGTTAACATGCTCAGCCAACAAGATCCAAGATCACCTAATTAATGTGTGGAATTTGCTCATTACTGAACCCACCTGAGATCTTAATGTTCATCAGGTCTGAAATATGGCCTCATAATGATTTGAAATCTGAAACTAACTTGCAATTCCATGCCAATTATTTTATTCCATCAGCATGTTCAGCCACTGATAACATATATTAACATAAAGGAGACATTCCAGACACGTTCCTCATGTATGATTTAAATAATTTACATTTAATAACTACTTTTCTGCAAAGCTTCTCTGTTGCTTTTTACCTTGTCTACTTGGATTGAATTTGAAGGCAACACATTTTTTGGTGTGTCATGCAGTGAAGTATGTTACATAAAATTCTAATTGATGATTATTGTTTCTTCAAGTCCAAGGAAAAACAATAACTACCAACAATAATGAACTGTAGCTTATTCACCATGTGACAAACCTGAAGCATCCAAATAGATACAAAGCAAAAGATAAGCTTTGTGCCAAAGTGTCTGTTAAATGATCTGAACAGTACTTAAATCGTACATGGGGAACAAATCTGGAATATCTCCTTTTATGTTGATATATGTAATCAGTTACTGAATGTTGCAAGGGACAAAAAAACATTAGCACAGAATCGGCAAGAAATCATATTGCAATCTACATGAGTTATAGTCATCTTGTCTTAATTTGCAAAAGGGGTCCAGGTGTTGTAAATAATTTCCTTTTTCACTGACAAAAATGAGTACACTGTTGTTGTTTTGTATTTGCAGTGTACAGAATTTGGTTATTAGTCGTCTCTGCTCCCACACTTGGACTTGTTCTAAAGATGTTCCTTGCAGGAGGAAATTGCACTATTTCTTCTGTTTTGAAGATAACACCGTAATACTGTTCAGATTTATGTGATGACATTAAATAAGATGTTTTTAAAGCATTCATGCAGTACAAAACAAAAGGTGTTGTAACCAAAATAAGTCCTGCATCTGATCAAATAAAGCAGTGTGAAATGTCATAAAAAGGATGAATTGAAATTACTGACACTGTTAGTGTTTGAAAATATTTTTTTAATCTTGTCAAGGATGAGAATGAAGCGATGATAAATCTATGTCTGTAATCTGCATACCAGAAATACAACCAAGATGTTAACGCATAAAAGGGTACCACCCTACCACTGACAGACCTTCTAAAGATGAAAAGATATCAAATCAAATTGATATGTGTATCTATAATATAGCATATCGTAGGCTGTGTATCATGAATCATATCAATATGTGGCCAAGGTGTATCATTTTGACCCTATTAAAATGTCATATTCCCTGGAAGAAACATCTTTCAAAAATCTCAACCAGAATAAAATATTTAGCCATCACAAATTAAATGGAATCTCCAAATACATGAAATATGCTCCAAGACAAATCAAACTTTTGGCCCATTATGACCAACTTATCATACTGCCCACATCATGTGGAAGAACTAGTTTTCAAAGGTTAAGTAAGACCTATTTTAGAATATGAATATGTGCAGTCTAGTACCTCCACACCCAATTAGTATTACAGGCTGAACTTGAACAAAAACTCAAATGTGAACAGCCAGATTTGTTACATCCAATTATGACTACAAACCCTGATGTATGACCGCAACATAGAAATTGGTTTTCATGGAAGCCCTTAAACCAATGTAGATTAAAAAACTGATTACTGACTTTGTACAAGAGTTTAAAAAAAAAAAACACCATACAAATTCTCTGCTACAATCTGACCAAGTTAAAAAGAATCAATGATCAGAGATTTAAACCAAAATATTAATCAAAACTGCTAAGTCTTCATAAAACCAAACTGATGCATTTTCAAAATAATAATGGGCCAACTATTGTCTAATACATTTTTTTGGATGCTGTCACTGTCATGCAGAACCAAACTAATCAATATCGCACATGTTTGTATATCTGGACAGTAACATGTGAGATGCTAATAAACAATCACGCCAGACTGAATAAAAACATATTAGGATCAACCATTTCATTTTGGGGCAAAGTCAGAATAATATGCACCACAAACATCCGCAATTGGCTGTCCTACAAAAAATACTAATAAAACAATTCAACAGGAGAGATGCAATAACATATTTTACATAAATGAAGACAACATGGGAGAAATAATTTTGCATTTATTATCAAAAGACTGGATGCAAAAGAAGTATCTTGGCCACAGTACATGTATTTGGCTGCATGCTGAAGAGCTTATTTTATGGTAATGTAATCAATGCCAAAGCACGTTTTGTTTAGGTTTTGGAATTATGCATGTGTATCTTGCATAATTTAATGCTGTCAGACTTTTCTGCGCATCTAAGGTTTCCGTCAACAATACTGAAACAAAATGCATACCGAATTTGACCGATTGATGAAAATAAAATACTGCAATGCTTACCATTTGAAAAGAGACAATTGTCACTAGAATATTCTGTTCAAAATAATATTAATTTTGGACACACCGGATACCACCCCCGTGTTTTTTTGACTCGCGATATGTCAGCCTATTCTGCGCATAGCTTTGAAAAGATGTCATGTTTATTAATTGGGCTATGGAAATGAAATACATTAATTTGGACTGTTTCTGTCAGCATTTTGGTCGAGTAATTAGGTCAGGTTTGTAGCTGATTTACAAAATTCAAGGTAACAATGCCAATAAATAGCAAGAGATACTAGGCAAACTAAACTGATCATGTAAAAAAATTAGTACACTTCTGCATTTTATATAAAAAAAAAAGCTATTATGTTCAAGAGGAGCAATAATGAATAGGATGTAATGTGTTTACAACTTCTTGTTTATGGAGAAAAAAAAAAATACTAAAGAATTTAGAAACAGACTATGTGCCAGGGAATTTCTTGAGAATCCCGTTCTAGCAGCAAGTTGACATGTTGTATACCAGATGATAAAACTATGTGTGGGACAACTTCTTGCAAAATTGAAAACTTGGATTAAAATGCAGTATACATTTCTATCTTTTATATAATGTATTTATTTTATGATTCTAAAAGATACATAGTAAATAGGATTTTCTGGGTTATAAGTTCAAGACGGTCATGGTCATGGAGTGGGTCTTCATGCTGACATTTAAATCACATTTTCATATGCAGTTAGGATAGAAATGTGGGATATTTTTGTACACTTTATGAATATCACTTCCTTCATAAAAGGACGATCGTTCTTTCTTGATACAGACTGGATATTCGACCAAAAACAACACGTGCTCCAATGTTTACGGGAATATCGTTGAGCAGAATTACCCGACGCGCAGAATTGGCCGACGTGATTGTACATATGCGTGTGTATCTGCTTAATTTGCATACTTAAAGGAGTTTTAGTAATGATCTTCTGTATATCACTGGACACAAAATTTATTACTCGCCAAATATGCCAGAATCTTGAAATATCAACTTGAATTTTCCACAACTCCGATTTCTTCTTCTTCCAATAATGTGCTGGGTTCCTCTGGTATATTCACTAGCATACGCACGTTAAATGCGAGCCCTGAATAATTTTATACAATTAACTCCCTTTTACTGTACACGCACGTGAAGTTCGATATAATTTTCCAGCAACAGCATATTAAATGTGATTAGAAAAAGTCTATTCGTGACATGGGGTAGGGGGATTGGGGAGAGGTAGACAGATCTGTACATTGCTAAACTGCTAAGAGTGACCAAGGACATTAGATCGAGAGACAGACATAGAAAGGTTATACTGAATTACGCTTTTGAACGATTCAGTCTTTTCTCTCTCTTTTTCAGCCATAAACAAATCAAACTTGTTGCACGCTACCACATCGGAAACACGTTACAATATTATTCCGGTACTACATGTGTGTAAAGCTTCAATCGGAATATCCACGGCTATTCGCTCATGTGCTCGACAATAACCTGGATGTCAACATATTAACTGACCTCAATCCCATGGTCTGATCGGAATATCATTCGGCCTTTTCCGTCAGGTCTGGATAGAATGCTCAGACATAATTCGTCGCCTTTGAGAACTATATTCTAAACTACTTTCATTCACATGGAAGTGGACCTAAGTAACAACTAATTTTTTCTACATAGTCTCTACATTTGTTTCTAAGTACTGAACTGTGTCCAAATCATAATAAATTAAGTCTAATTTTACAATTCTTTTGAATTCATGAAGTACTTGAGATGAGTTATGTGGCGTTTTTTTTTTTTTTTTTTTTTTTTGAGAGGCTGGACCATAAACAAAGCACCATACAATACGTCAAAATTTTAATTCCGGATTGGCATCAGTGCCTCATTATTCACTGTGCATTGTCGCCGAAATACACACATATGCAACCAAATCATAATGCTCAAATTCTAAAGAATAAACAATTACTTTTAAATCAATACCAAGAATGATAAATCCAACTCTTGTAGTATCACCACTACAATGAGAGAGGGGGAAAAAAATGTTCTAAAAATAGACAGACTACTGAACCGGAAGTAATAATTGTGACCCGAGTACAACATGGAAACAGTTTTACAATTATTAATTCCGGTTCAGTAGTCCCAGTCTAATTTTAGAGCATTTTTTCCTTTTTTTTTTTTCCCGCCTCCTTTTGGTGGTGATACAAGAGTTAAATTTAGGCATCCTTGGTATAAATTTAAAGTAATTGTTTATTCTTTAGAATATGAGCTTATGGTGTGGTTGTCTGTGTGTTTTTCTGCGACAGTTCCCATTGAGTAATAAGGCTCTAGTTATGATCCGAAAGTGAAATATGTGTTCCATGGTATATTGCTTTGTTTACAGTCCAGCCTCTCAAAGAAATGCCGATGAACCTATGACAAAAACTTCACTGTGAGTTCATATTTGTAGGTACTTTAGAATGAGATGTGATTTATTATCATTAGGACAGGAAGGAAAGTGCGGTACTAAGAAAGAACTGTGGAGAATACATAGTAAAAATTTTATTCTAATTCCACATAGTGGTGGAAGGAGACAAAGTCACAATCGGAATAATATTGGCTTTTGCTGTCGTAACATATGTTGTGAACTCCGCCAGATGCGAATCACCAAACATATCAAATTGATGTAGAGTCCAGCAACCATTGCCGAGGTAATTTTACGACCTGACGGCTATAGCCGAGCGATGTTCCAATCGGCCTGTGGTTATTATATGTCAAGAAAAACTCAATTACCTCACAAAGACAAGATGCCAATACAACTTATGCAATAGTTTCACGATATTTTACCAAAAGGATTTCTTCAAATCTGTCATTTTAAAAGTTCCATAAATAACGTTAATAATTAAAGTTCATGAAGTTCATTGATGGTTGAAACATGTACACAGGCACATTTTATTTGAAGTCGGTTTGCATTTACATAACAAACAAAAATACAAA